>JAPSGF010000021.1:4781060-4894975 GCA_035772895.1 Perdix hodgsoniae | reverse complement strand
CCGGCCTCCCGTTTGCCATTGGTGCGGGGTAGCGGCGAGGGCGGGGCCGACAGGGCCGCTATTAAACATCACATGGCAGCCCGCAAAAAGGGGGCAGCGGCTCATTGAGTGGCTCAGTTGCAAGCGGTGCGGCGGCGGCCGGCGGGCACCTTGGGATTGGCTTGGCTTGGCTTGGCTTGCTGCGTCCCCGCGGATCTTAACACCCTTTAAACTCTCTAAGCACCTCTGTTAAAGCCACCGGCAGGTAAGGAGCTCTTTCTTTTCCCCATCTGTGCGGGACGCCCAGAGGTGCCATCAGGGGTCGGGGCGATGCGACGCGTCGGGGTTTAATGCAGCATTGCCGAGTTAGCGCTTTTCGTGCTCGTGGATCTGTTGCACGCTTCGGCACAACCGCTCGGAGGGGGAACTCCTGCGTTTCTCCTGCACCATACACGAGCTATTCTGGGTGCCTCAAATAATTAGATAGGTATGCTGGGAACACTCGAGCATCTGCTTGCAGCATCTGTTTATGTTCATAACTTTCCATGCACCAGCTGCTCCCCCCGAGATATTTTGTTCGGGGGAAGGGCTGGAAGTTTGCATGACAACTCCGTCGTGCAGACGCAGCACCGCTCCATCCCTTTTGCTCTTCTTGCCTGTGGTTTCCCGTGCAAGACAGAGGTCAAAACTATCAAATCTGAGTTATCAGATGTGTCATGTATAGAGGAGTGTCCGAAATACTTCAGAGGGACATGAAAGGAACCTGTAGCTTCATTCACTGGCTTTATGGGAACGCGGGGTTTTCTTCATATGCAATCATTCTGCCAAGAATAGGAAGAAAGAAACCGTATTGCAGCTGGGGAGTGTGTGAAGAGGATGCATTGTTTCAATTTAGTTCGTGACTAGGAAAAAAATACTGATAAGAAACGGCAGATTTATCGACGGGGGCTGAGCGCTGCTCTGTGCCTTCCCGGCGGGGCTGCAGGTGTTGGGGCCGCGCACCGTGCCCGCCCGCAGCACTTGTTCCTCGCTCCAGCCTTACCTTTACACTTGTTTGCTTTTCCATCCTCGCAGCCGGTGCACCAAGTACACCCCCTGGTGATGGCTATTTCACTTGTAGCTATTTTGTCATCAGCTAGAAATATCCCGAACCCGGCTCCTTTGTGGATATAGCAGATGCAAACGCCACTTGTGTCCTTTCTCCTGTTTCTTCATACCCATTTCCCTACATCATCTGCTTTTTTTTTTTCTTTTTCTTTTTTTTCTTTTTCCATTTTATTTTATTTTTACCTCCCACTGCCTGTTCGAGCAGGACAGAACCTTCTCCTTGAAGACAGCTTCGGTGTAACCCGAGTCATGTCCCCGTAGAGCAGTGCTGGGCAGTGCCTTGGAGGTGACCCTGGGGCTGGGGAGCGCGACAGGGGCGGTCGTGCCCAGCAATGAGCACGGGCTGTGGGATCGGGCTTCGCTCTTGCGATCATCCTTTGTTCTGTTTACCGAGGGCAGCGGGGGAAGGCTTCGCTAAGGCAGCGCTTCTGCTCTCTTAGCAACATGTGCCCGACTCACGGCGCGGGGCTGCGTGGCATCAGCCTGGGAATAGCTGCTCCGAGCGCTCATTAGTGCTCCTCTTCTCCTCTGCTCTTCTGGCACTTCACGCGTTTTGCTGGGTATCAGACCTTCTGCAGAAATTCCCTCCAAGCTGCTGTGATGTTTAGATGTGTGTTGTAAATGTCTTTCCTCTGGGGAAACGTTTAGGGGGGGATGCTTGCTAAGTGGGGGCTTGGGAGTTGCACTGAATTTAGTTCAGAAATGCAGCAGACACAGCACAGCCCCCCTTCCCTCTGTTCCTCCAAGCATCCCCTTGCAGCACAGCTCTCCCATCCCATCCCATCCTGGTAACACTGCATCAGTTCCAGTACTTGTAATTACAAGCTGCATCACTCTAATCTCACTTTCTCTTCCAGCAGGAAAGGTAGCATGCATTAATGACAATAACACACCTAGTGATGATTGAGTTCACAGCTCCACGCGTGCTCCCAGTGTGCTGGGCCCAATTACACAAAGGGCTGGGCTGGTTTGTGGGTTCTGGCTTGGTTTCTTTAGCCTGGTGAGGATTGCGGAGCTGGTCCCATGCTAGCTGAGCATCCCCAGTGCCTCCAACACACTGCTGCTGGGGTGTGCTGGGGGAACAGGCTCGTTTAGCCTTTGAGCAGCAGGTGGATTAGCAAAATAAAAAGTACCATTCGATTTTCCAGCTTGCTTGATCGCCCGTGGAGTTTGGGGGACCTCAAATGAAATAGCTTTGTCAAGGTGAGCACTGACAGGGGATGGAGCAGGACCAGGAGCAGACCTGCTGCCTGCAGTCCCATCTTTCATCCTCCCCGTGCCGAGAGCTCGCAGGGAAGAGCCAATCTGTGGCATGCAGAAAGAAAAGAGCTATCCCACGAGCAGCAGGAGCACGCCAGAGCGTTGTTGTGTGTACACTTCAAGGAGCAGCCTGCACACTTGGCTAAGCGTGTCCCTAGGCACACCTCTGCTGTGAGGATCTCAGCATCCAGAGGTGCAGCTCTGCTGCCGGCAGCACGCAGCTGTAGGCAGCACAGCTGGGCAGATGTGCAGCAGGTAGGAGTGAATGGGATGGCAGCAATGTGTGCTGCACCGCTCAGCTCCCAAACTTGGAAATGCAGCCAGCTTGCTGCAGGAAGTTGGCGTTAGGATTTCAGTGATTTATGGAATTCAAACAAACGTCCCCAGGTCAAGACTTTTGCTGGGGGGGGGGAGGGGGGGGCTGCCTGCTCTGACACTTGAGACTTTACAGCTTATCTTTCCCTCTGCCACAAGTTTTCCTCTAAAATCCAAGAGACAATGCAGAGGGGATATAAAACTCTTCAGAATAAGCTGTTTCCTGGGCTGTGTATTTCCATCAGCTTGGAACAAAACAGACTCTGAATGTGGAATTTGAACATGCCTGCAATTATAGGATGTGGTTTAGAAAAGTGATCAATTTGTGAACCAATGCAGTGGTTTTTCAGGGACGTTTTCATGTGGAATGCATAAACAATTTTTCTTGCACCCTCTGCTCAGGTTTCTCTAAGTCCTTTCAAGCCTTTTCTTTTTTTTTTTCTTTTTTTTTAAAGTGAGCATTCAAAAAATTCCTTTGTATTCTTGAGAAGTCCTGGGATTAAAAAGGTGTGAGGGGAAAAATGAGTCCTTACACTTATCTGACTATCTTGCGTGTGCTGTGTAAGGGCTATACCATCCCATAAATTAAACTGCTGAGAGTTTTACTCAAATGGGACATAACTGAACCCATCCAAAGCTGCCAAAATGTCTTGTTTGCTGCTGCAGTCACAGATGAGTAATCTCAGCAAATGGGCGGCGGGACCCAATTGCACAACAAACAGAAGTGAGGGAAAAAAAGGGAAGGTAAAAGTAAAACTCAAAGAAATCCTCCTGGGAAAAACATCCTGCACGCAACTACAGGCACGCCGTTGTTTTCTGTTTGTCACCTGCTCTTTTTCCCAACAAGTGTTTGCTGACCTAAAGCCCTTGTAATGTGGTGGAAGGATGTGGGAGGGCCGAGGAACTGCTTGAAATCCCTTCAGTTGCTGGAACACCTCTGCGAGGCTCTGGAGGAAGGAGATGGACTGCTATCTGCTGCAGTTGTCGGGCTGAGTCAGAGGAGCAGCCGTGGTACTGAGGCTGTGCCATGGGCAGAGGTTGTGCTCTTTGGCAGTGATAGATGTGTTGGGTTTGGGACAAACTCAGATGAGTTTTGATTATATTGATTTATGAAGAGGGTGGTGATTTAATCCCCCACCAGTGTAAACAGTACTTAAGTTTCCTCTTCTAGGGTAAATGGATAGCAGACATTCCTCTCTGCTTGGTTTTGGTTTTATTTCCTCCACGAGGTGAATGTATGGATGGAGCAGTTGCATTAATGCATCTCTTATCCTCTGCAGTACTTCAATTACATTTCCTGATATACAGTACATGACTTAATGGATGACGCACTTGTTAAAAGCTAAACCTGGGTCTAAGCCAGACCTCCCTGAAACAAGTCTGGTAGCTTCTACCCTCAGGAAGAAGGTTCTGCAGCCTCTCTGCTGAGCCTTAGTTACTGGCATCTGAGACCTTGAGGCGTTCTGAAGATGCCCATCCACTCCCACAATTGGTGCCTTCTGCCACTGCCATTCACGGAGGGTCATTATGATGTTTAGTTTGATCCCTACAACTCACCCTAATGTGAGTGTAAAAACCAGCCCGAACACAGTGAATTGATGGAGTTAAATGCACTGATGCAGCCTGTCTTCCTGCCATTCACAGAGAACACATGACTCCCTTTGTAACTCCCACTTAATAGAAAAATCTAAGTTCTGTAGGGTGTAATCTCATGGAAATAACTGATATTTGCATTTTCCAACTTTATTGTTTTTGTCAGTACATGCTGTCTTCCCTTTGCACACTCTCTTGTTTGACATAGGTGAAGCAGTCCAGGAGACAGACACTGCATGTCGTTAAAAACCTGCTTCAGTATTATTTGAACAGAGGGAGGCTAATGCTAATTCTTTGTTGCAAAATAAACAAAAAGCCCCATTGCAAACAGTAGATAAAGTCAGGCATGCAAAGAATCTAAAGTGGAATATTGCTTAGAGACTTGTGTGACATGATCACTTCAGGGTTCTCATTTGGGAAGAGTGGTGGTTTCTCTGCAGTAATGATGTCACTTTGGTCAATACAGAACTGTGCTCAGAGAGCTCACACATTCCAGAAAATGCTGCCATTAAGAATAAAAGAAACTTCCTGCAACTCCAGGGGAGTGATTTTAACATGACTCTCACAGGCTTGATTCATTATCCTTTTCCTCCAGGATCTAACACGACATTTCTCTTTCTCTTGCAGACCATGCCCTCTCTATGACGGTTACTTGTTAAGCTAACTCTGCATGCCAGAAGACTGTCCTTGGTTGATCCAAGGGCTTTTGGGGATTCCAGCCTCTCCCCAGTTTTTCTGTGTGTGTGTGTTCCTCTAGAACTTTCAAAACTGTTTCTCCAAAGGGTTTTGCAGAAACTTAGACTGTTTTCTAAAGCAGAAGCACCTCAGTCCACAGCAGTAGTGATGGGCAGCGTGCGAACCAACCGCTACAGCATCGTGTCTTCGGAAGAGGACGGCATGAAGCTGGCAACCATGGCCGTCGCCAACGGCTTTGGGAATGGAAAAAGTAAGGTACACACCAGGCAGCAGTGCAGGAGCCGCTTTGTCAAAAAAGATGGCCACTGCAACGTCCAGTTTATTAACGTGGGTGAGAAGGGACAGCGATACCTGGCAGACATCTTCACCACTTGCGTGGACATCCGCTGGAGGTGGATGCTGGTTATCTTCTGCCTGACATTCATCCTCTCCTGGCTTTTTTTTGGCTGTGTGTTTTGGTTGATTGCGCTGTTGCACGGGGATCTAGAGAACCAAGAGAATAACAAACCGTGTGTCTCACAAGTGAGCAGCTTCACTGCAGCCTTTCTGTTCTCCATTGAGACCCAGACCACGATCGGCTATGGCTTCAGGTGCGTCACAGACGAGTGCCCCATTGCCGTTTTCATGGTGGTTTTCCAGTCTATAGTGGGCTGCATCATTGACGCCTTCATCATTGGTGCCGTCATGGCAAAGATGGCTAAGCCAAAAAAGAGAAACGAAACTCTTGTCTTCAGCCACAATGCTGTGGTGGCCATGAGAGATGGGAAACTGTGCCTGATGTGGCGTGTCGGAAACCTGAGGAAAAGCCACTTGGTTGAGGCACACGTGCGAGCACAGCTCCTCAAGTCCAGGATCACGTCAGAAGGGGAGTACATCCCTTTGGATCAAATAGACATCAATGTAGGGTTTGACAGTGGGATAGACCGCATATTCCTGGTCTCCCCAATTACAATAGTACACGAAATAGACGAAGACAGTCCTTTGTATGACTTGAGCAAACAAGACATGGACAATGCTGACTTTGAAATTGTAGTCATTTTAGAGGGCATGGTGGAAGCCACTGCCATGACTACCCAGTGCCGCAGCTCATATCTGGCAAATGAAATCCTCTGGGGCCACCGCTATGAGCCCGTACTCTTTGAAGAAAAAAACTACTACAAAGTGGACTATTCGAGGTTCCACAAAACATACGAAGTGCCCAACACACCCATCTGCAGTGCCAGAGACTTAGCAGAAAAGAAATACATTCTCTCGAACGCAAACTCCTTTTGTTACGAGAACGAAGTGGCCCTCACCAGCAAGGAGGAGGACGAGATTGACACGGGGGTACCTGAAAGCACGAGCACAGACACCCACCCCGACATGGACCACCACAACCAGGCAGGAGTGCCCCTAGAGCCACGGCCGCTGCGGCGTGAGTCGGAAATATGACTGGCGAACAATTCCTCTCTCTTTTGGTTGAAAGGAATAAATAAATAAATAAATAAATACCTATCGGTCAAAGGCACGTTGACCTGAGAAGTTGGCCCAGAACAGTTTTCAGACAACGGTACTGTTGAAGAGCGGCGTGAAGGCAAACAGACCTGAGAAACCCCGGCTGGTTTGAGGGCTGTCCTCAGAGGAGGGACAACAGAGAATGAACTCTAAACACAAAGCACTAAACATGTCTAAGTATGAACAGAAGGCACATATGTTGTAGAATAAATTATGTATATATTTTTTTACAAAACTTGAACTTGCAGGCAAGCTTTGGTTGGGTTATTATTATTTTTTTTTTTCAACTTTTTCCAGAATGCTTCTCTCTAGGGAACAAGAATGTTTTTAATGGCATAACAAAGGCAAGAATCTGCCTTATTATTATTATTATAATTATTTTTTAAAAAGCTGCTGCTAACTACATGAACACAAATGGTTATTTTTGTTGCAGTGTAGTTTTTATTTTCTCTTGTGTAATTTAAAAAAAAAAAAAAAAAAAGGAAAAAAAGGTCAGTGTTGAACTTTTTGGGGTTGAAAAGCTCGTGATCACTTCAGAGAGGCCGACATTGCCAGAAAGTCTAAACTCCTTTTTGAGGCCAGTAGTTTGATAGCTAGAATCAATTTCTCTCTTTCCAATTACATAAGGGGCATTATGTAATATCAGGCCGATCAGTAGCCTCAAGCAAAAGTATGATTTTTGGGGGGAGAATTTAATTCTCTGTCTAAAGGAAGCGATGAAATAAAAGATCATATATATGCATAGGAAAAATGCTAAGTTAAAACTACCTACGAGGATACCAAAGAAAATGCAATTTTGCACAGTGGAGTTTATTTAAGGAAAAAAAAAAAAAAAAAAAAGAAGAAAAAAAGAGGAAAAGAAAAAAAAAGAAGAGGGGAAAAAAAAAAAAGGAACAGGCTGCTTTAAACAAACAAAGAATTTCAAACCTCAGACACTTTTTTTGTTGTTTGTTAGTTTTTATTTTTATTTTTATTTTTTTTTTCTTTTTACAACTTTTATTTTTGCACCTTATTCTAAAAGCTTAAGACTCGGATCTATAGTGAGCTAGGGCTCCTCCCCACGCCCCTCCTCTGTAATGGAAGAAATCCCCTGCTTCTTTAAGGGGAAGCACAGCGGGGTGATGGCAGACAATGGACCCCCGTCCCCAGAGTGCAGCAGTGCCTGTGCCCCATCCCAGCCCCAGCATCCTGAGCCACTGGATGTGCTGCTGGGGTGACACCTGGCCAGAGCTGCAATGCAGCACGGCTGGAGAGGGCATTCGGGTAGAAGAGCCAATGCATAAACCCCCCCAAAGAGGAAGGGAGAGGGTAGTGGAGAGGAAAAAAAGCTTTCCTGATGCTTGGGAATGGCACAGGGGTGATAAGTTTTTGTGAAGATGCTTCTCTCCAGCATGGCGAAGGTGTCAGGAAAAAGTGAGGCTGTGAAGCATGTTCCTGCCTCCTGTTCTCCACAGATATCAATGGCTGGTGGATGAGAAGCACCACTGGGCTCTGAGCATACTTGGGCTCTGTGGTCTTCGGCTCCTTTGCCCCAGCTGTAGAGCCTCTGTGCCCCCAAGCTGACGGATGCACTGCCTTTGTGGCACAGCACGGCTGTTTGCTGCAGAGGGGAGGTGATGGGGACAGCAACCCTAGTCCACTCTTACAGTATTGGATCACTGTATGCCATTAAAAAACAGCTTGTTCTAGGTCTAACGTCTTCTGCAAACAGATATCTGTGAAGGCTGCTGGCCCCTTCCAGCCCTACCTGAAAGAAATGCCTGCAATGAAACGGTGTCTGGTCAGATGGGATCTGGGTGTGAAACGGTGGGAATTTGACATTGTAAACGTAGACTTGGTGACTGGAGAGGGCAGATGATTGAGTGCACGTAGAAGGCGGTCGCTGGGGTGGGGGAAGTAATGGAGAGCTGAATGCAATGCGACCTGGTCGCAGTTTCTGGGTCAATGTTGGGGAAAACAACTGAGTGCTGCTAGTGCTGCTATTGTGATATACCTGTAAAAGGAAATACCTAAACCAAAGAGTATTCAGTGAAACAGAGGGGGCATGAAAATGCAAAGGGGAAGGGATGGAAGCAGGACTCCAAGGAGGAAGATAGCGTCCTCTCCTCCAGGTCACTGTCCCCAGGAGCACTGCAGGATGATACTGGAGATGCCCAAGGGAAGAGAGGGGGGAGAGGGGGATGCAGGATTCTGCTCGTTTCTTTAAAGAGAAATTCAGAGGGGGGAAAAAAAAAAAAAGAAAACAACAGTAAACTACAGAGATCCCCTCCCCTTAACATTTCTGGTGCAGAAGTTTGGGGTTTGGGTGTTGATTTTTTTGTTTTGTTTTGTGGTTGTTTTTTTTTTTCTTTTGTTGTTCTTTTTGTTTTTGTTTGTTTTTTTTTCTTTCAAGTCGGTTTTTCAGAACTATTTTTAAAATGTACATTTTATAAAGTTTATCAAGTATTTTCATATTTAAAGCCAAATGTAAATAGCAGTCTGTAAAGGAGGACAAGGAGAAGAAGAAAAGGCCACAAGAAGTATAAATTCTGCTCGGCAGTCTCGGCTAGCTTGTACCTAGATGCTACCGGTTAGCATGAGTTTTAGCAAATAATTGCAAGCCTTATAGAATTCCTAATGCTATGAACTCTTTATTTATTTTTACGCATGGACTTTTGAGTTGAAAACACGTTCTAGCTACTGGCCTTTTTAAATTTACCAGCTTTCCCAGTGCTAGTCTTACAGAGGGTGTGCATCGAGGCAACCCATGGCACACTCTGCAGTGTTCTTTTTTCCTCTTTCTTTTAACCACCCTTTGTCTTTGCTGATGGACTCTCACATTGCAGAACTGCACTCAGCCTCTGGCTCTGGGAAGCTGCTAGAAACTGACCTGCAATGTGCACGCTGTGGTACCCTTCCCCTTGTCCATCGTTCCTGTTTTTACCAACATGCCTTGGTGAGCCCAGTGTAGGACCGACTATTGTAGCACACTTCTACAGCAGCAGCTGGGTTGGTCAATTGGAAAATGTTGTTATTTTTAAGGAGTACAGAGTGGGTGACAGCGTATGGTCCATTCCTGATGATCCTGGGTTAAGCTGACATTTAAGGAGGGGCCCTTTGGACTGACTGAGCTCTACCCGTAGGCTCCTGCAGGGCTGGTCTCTTTACCAAGGACAAAGTTGGCTCAGCTGGCTCGCACGGAAGGTTTATACTGTATTTTGCTTAGGGTCTGGGGGGAATATGTTATTTCTGCCCTTCCCTGAAAATACTTGAACGAGACACTCGATGTCTGAAACACAATACTGCGTACAGTGACAAAGAGCATTTCTGAGGCAGGTTGGGATCTCTTCTTTCCTCTGTCTCTTCTGTGCAAGCCGTCTGCTGATAGGTAACAGGGGTCAAGTCCTTATTGGCTGTACCTAATGATACTCGCCCAGATGTGATAACACTTGTGTTGTTCATTTAGCACTTGCTTTTCCCAGGAAAGACAAAGGGTCCAGGCATTTGATTTGTTCTCTTAGGTCTTCTTTTTCATAATGGATTACAAGGTAAAACTGAGAAGTACTGTAATGTCTTTAAATTATGGCTGCTCATGACCATTGTAAAGTAGAAGGGTGCTGCGTAGTTGCCATCCCACAGCCAATGAGAAACTGATTTTGTAATGACTTTTGGCCTCCAACTATTGTAAGGTGAACAATCTAGACATCTGACAGTTGTCCATTACTATTTTCCTGTTTGCAGCCTTTTTGTATCAAAGTCTTCCTAATGTACTGCACAAATTGTGGATTGTACAGATTTTTATATATTATGTCTTATTTTATTATTTCTAAATAAAAAAAAAATAACAATAAATTGAGAATGAAGTGGTGTATGCAGCATGCATGTGAACGAACAGGACATTATAATACAGCTGTATTTATGCCTGTCCCTGAGCACAGCCATTGTCTGAAGCCTTTAGGAAGAGACAGGTCGTTCTCTCCCTTGACAAAAGGCAGGAGGAAAGGTGATACGGTCATTATTTGCCAGATGGGAACACAAACACCACACTCTGCAGCTTGCACCAAAAGATCTATCCCAGAGAGACTGACTGGCTTTCTTCAGGTCATACCTGAAACTGCAGAGCTCCACATCATTAGCTACAAGTTGTCTGAAATAGAAAGCAAGCTCAAAGTCTACATAAACTACGAAGCATGGGGAGAGGGGAAGTGAATGTGCAGAGCATAAGCCAGCGTGCTGAAACGTTTGGAAAAGGATTAAAAAATTAAGCAAGAAACATCTTCAGATCCCCATGTTTCATGTGTCCCTGGAGCATCGCACTATTGAAATGATGCTCTTCATTTGAGTTGAAGTGCAAACACATTGTCTGTCATCTCCATACAAGCCTAATTTATCCAGAGCCCTGAGCCTTTGGAGCTGTGTTCTTGTGCAGCAGGATGGGGAGGTGCAGTGGAACAGACCCTGGGGTAACAGAGTGGGGGCTGTGTGCCCATCCTGGTGGGTTGGGAAGCTCTGTGTCCATCCCAGAGGGCTGGGAAGCTCTGTGCACACTGTGTGTGTGTGTGTGTGTGTGTGTGGCCTCCAGGGCAGACACTGGAGCTGCGCAAGGGTGACTCAGCTCGAAAATGCTGATCTAACTGGAATGCAACGCTCTGCACAGGCTGGGGACGGCTGTTCAGTGCTGCAGCGCGGCTCTGACCTCTGCTGAATTGTCCAGCTTTTCATCAGTCTGTAATGCTCGTTAAATACAGCTCGTAAATGAAGCCTCTGATAGAGCCCTGACCTTATCTAGAAGAACTCCTTTTATAAATTCAAATTCTCTTTTCGAAATCTAATGGTCTCTCAAAAAGCTGATCATAATAATTGCAGGGCTGGATTTAGAGACACAGATTGGCTGTCACAGCCTGGATCCGCTTACAGCCCTGCTGAAATCCTCCTCCAGGCAGCCCCGAGTCCTGGCGCACTGCTCCCAGCCTCTGTGTGCAGTGAGCAGGGGCTTCATACCCCCCCTTGCTGCTGCCCTTCCCTTCTCTTGCTGAACACTCATCCAAGCAGGTGCATTCAGCATAGGCATGGCACAGCAAGGTGCACTAGAGGCAGATGTATGGACCAGCTGCTCCCTCTTTTTCCAGTCTTCTCACAGAATGAGTAGTGCTCGCAAATGGTTTTGACATGCCAAACTCATGCTGAGCGCTGCAGGTTTCCTATCGACCAGAAATGTTTAAAGGAATGTCCATGCTTTCAGAGAATGTTGAAGCTAAACTCACAGCTTCAGGGGAGCCTGTTTCATGGGTTTGGACCCTTGGCAAGTGGAGGTTGCCATCCTCTGCAGTGGTGTTCCACTGAAATTAGAGAATGAGGAAAACCAACTGAATGGTCATGGAGTCGAGCTGTGGCATTTTGCTCCATGCTGTTTGCAGTTGGATGGAGCCACAGCTAAATCCTTCTGCTTATCCTGCTCGTAAGGTCTTGTAAGGAGCAGTTCATCACCCTCATGGCCACCTGAAACCAGGAAAGCCTTTCTCTCTGCTTCATCCATAGCACTGCCTTTACTTTGTCCTCTCCTGAGGATGCTGAGATACTTCTACTGGTTTGCCAGTGTTTGGGGACAGGACAGAAAACTGAAAGCAATGAGCATTATGGAAAGTTCAAAAATACAAAAATGAATGATGAGTCTCAAATATACCATCCTTCTTCTTCTTTCAAAGTTTTATCTGAAGTACACTCTTAAATCCAGCACCACCATTGGCAGTGTTACTGAGCGTACAAGTACAGGCTGTTCCATCCAAGCCAATGCTTTTTATAGGTTTGGATGGGCAGGACAGGAAGAGACCAGAAATACACCTATTTCAGTAATACATGCATTTTACATTATTCTTTTACAAAATTACTGCTCTTTCCTTTTCCTTCCTTTCTACCTCGGATTCCAACCCATAAACTTTGGAAACTTTTAAAAACCCACAGTGGGACTCATAGAAATGACATCCATTAAAAAGTGAAATAGCTGCTGAGTCCCTCTGGTTGGGGAATCGTGCAGATGCAAATCCTGAGCTGTAGCAATGTTTGCATTCCATGGCACGTAGATTTCTGAAGATACATAGCACAGGGTCCTGATGGAAAGAGATGAATCTCATCTTGGGGCAGAGAGATTACGTAGGGAGACTATACTTCAGTTCTATGCTCGAAGTCTTTCAAGATTCTTGAATGGTACGGCGGCTGTGAGCTCCCAGGAGGATGAGCTTCTACCTTTAGCCAAAACATTTCCATCTCCACCTCTGTATTTATTTTTGAGTGAGCTCTTTGCTTGCACTCCCATCCACTCACAGACAGGATTCAAGACAGACCAGCCAATCTATATTTTTTTTTCCTTCTTGCCATGTTGATACTTGCAGTGTGTCCATGTTACTGGAAAGGCAGCAGTAGATCAAAAGTTGGTATTTTCTCTGTTTACACCTTAGGCAAGAGAGCTTTGGCTCTCTGCAGTTGACTCAGGATACATCTGTGATCTACAAATGGAAAAGGTGGGAATTCCTTTTTTCCTTCTGCAAGAGTTTGGCAAGAGGTGCCTGTCCTCTAATAAGAAGCCCAGAGGCTAATTGCAAGAAGAAGAGCTGTACAGGAAAATAAAGTGAACAAAGCGATGGAGCAGCTCAAATACTCGCACTGCTTTTCAAAGGTGATGGAGGGGAAAGCAGCAGAACGAGGAAACGTTGTTGTTTGCTGGTTCCAGTGAGCTCTGTAGCTCCACCCGAAGGGCAGCTCCCCTCCGGAGCAGGGCTGTGCCAGCACTGATGCTTTCAGAGAAACCAGGAGCATTAAAAGCAATTAAAAGCCCTGACTTATCCTAATTAGAGCCACTACTAGAGTTGCACTACAGTCGTTATCTCAAGTTCTTCAAAGCTCCCTCCTAATGGGCCCGGGAGTTTATTTCTGCCCTTCTCATTCTTTCCCCATCCTTTTTCTCTCTCATTTCCCTTTTGGAGAGCAGTGTCTCCCGGTGAAACCCTCCGACAGGCTTTTATCTCAAGGACGCTCACAGATTTTGCATTTACCTTTATAGCTGCAACTTTTTAATGGAGCTGGAATTTCCAATATTTGTAGCTCGTTAGCTCCTACAATGAGATCCTTCTGCTGTTCTTTCTGCTTGGCACCTAATGAGGAGGGGCTGCCAGAACTGCTGTGCCCATCCCTCGGCGTATTATCTGACAGTTTTTCTATTGAATTAACTCAAGGTATGCACTGACTAAACATCTTCAGAACTGTTGGACAAACAGACTGTGTAATATCCATAAATTAAGGCAGATCAGCTTCAGATATGTCAGACTCTTTCTCCAAGGAATCCCTGGACCTCAGCATGTTGTGACAGTCCCTGCTTCAGCAAATCTAGAGCTCTCAGTGAGGAATAATGAGAGTGCTTTCATCCGAAGCGGTATCGCCAGTGAGACTAATCTGCCATTCTCCTTCTCAAAACCGTGCTCTCATCAGATATGAATTAAACCACTGGGAGAGCAGGGAAAGAAAACCAAGCAGCATTTGCATGCATTGTCCCTCCTCATCATCTGCTGCAAAGAATCGCATCCTGGTGCCTTTTTAATGACAATACAGCTCTCACAGTAAACGATTTAACAGTTGCAGTCTTTCATATTCCAGAATTCAGATTTTGCTCCATGTGTAAATTATTTGCATGTATTTGAGATACAATTAATTACGTATTGCTTGAAAGCCTCACGCTGCTCATTTCAATTCTTGCAGGGTTCCTTTCGTGGATATTTCCACATCCCTGGAAAGATGCAGAAGATGCTCATTGCCTCCCAGCACTCTCACAGGTGACTGTATCAGCTCTACAGGCTCATAAAGTTCCTTTGAAACTCAGCTTTTCATCCATGGGAGCAAGCAAAGCTTGGGAACTTTAATAATTACACCAATATTGCACATGCTGAAAAACATTAGTGTTACCATTCAGATACATTGCTGCCCCTGACACACCTTCCCAACACATCTGGCCCGTTCCAACAGGGCAGATTTTGTTTCAGATAGGAGATGTCCACATTCCATCCATGGAGTTCATCTCCATGTATCAAAAACGTGAACGAACAGCCACAGTGTGCGTCGTGGGGAGGAGAGAAAGCTGCTTTTCTTTTCCTTGGCTGGCTTAATCCATGCTGGAATTGTGTGACTTTTCATCTCTGCAGTCAGAGGAAAAGGCTAACTTGCAGTGTAAAAGTAGCATGATAAATGGTGGAAAAACAATTTGCTGGCTTTCTTAAGAAACTCCAGATCCTCCTCCCCCTGTATGCCTTCCAGCGCCCCAGAATTCATTGCATCAGTGCATGTTATGGCACCTTGGGGATGTGTTAGTCATAAGCATGGAGCTACTGGTGCTTTGCAGGCGTATTTTAGCTTTGGCTCTCACATGAGTGCTCTGACACATCCGTGCTGTCTGCACGTCTGGGTAGCGTTTGCTTGTAGGTGTCTCCTGAGATTCCAGTCTGTACAAAAAAAAAAGGAAACATCTAATTTATATGTGCTAAGGTATGCGTGAGGTCCTTCTGTTCCTCCTTGCAGGTGGTGAGGGCTTTGGGTACAAAGTTAACGTGGGATGAAGGCAAGAGGGATGGGAACTTTGTGCCACAGTGGCCAGATCCAGTTCTGCCCTTTCTCTTCTGAACACTACAGGCTGGCCAGAAACAGAGGGGAGGCTGCATCCAGCCTTGTGTGCCCTCCTCTGATGTTTTTGGCACAGGAACATATTGGGAAGTCCTCGTGTACCTCCCAGGCTGTGGGCACCTGCAGGTGGGAGCCGGTAAGTGAGAACCACACTGTGCTCTGGGTGCAGGGGTTTTCTGCTGAAGGCAGCCCTAAAGGTTCTTTTGCTCTCACCTGCTGCACTCCTGGCTAATTCCAGTTTTATATGCAAAAAAAAAGTGAGATTTAAACCGACTGCTCACTCTTCTTTTGCATATATGCTTAGAATTTCCCTTTCTGCCTCGGGGCTGTAGCACCAGCCAAGCTTCAGAAGAAATTTGGAGGTGCTTTGGGGGCCAATCTCATGTAACAAGCACAGACTGCTAAAATACCAAGGCATACTATTACACAATATATTTTCCATCATGAAGTATACTAAGACCAGAAATACCAAGGTGTTTTAGCTCAAAAGGCATTACATGTGCATTAGATCCTTTCATGCCCTGAGCCATTTGCCAACACTTTGCACATAACCTCAATGATTTTATGCAAGAGAAGGGACAGGCACAGTGTACAGTAAAACTGTTCTGGCCCGTCCACATGAGTTGTTCCCAACTTTAAGAAGCTGGAACACAAAGAGCAACCTTTCTGATTTTTCTCTCCCTTAAAATGAATAAGCAGATAGAGATCTGGTGCACGAGCAGAGGAACACAAATACAAAAATAAAAAAATAAAAAATAAAATAAAAAGAGCAAAGCCCTGTATTTAGCAAAGGTTTTGTTAAGTAAAATGCCATTTTTGTGTTTTCCCTTAGGAAGCAATAAGAAAACTTCTCTCTGTACATGTTTCTTTCCGAGACAAGCTCCATGACTGGTCACAACCTGTAATAAAACTGCCATATCCAAGAGAATATATTTAATATCGGAAAGGCAAAATAGAATGATATGATCTGTTTGGGGTTTGAAGGTAAATGTTTAGACATTTTTTTCCTTTAAAATAATCTGTGATAGATGCTGGTTAGCTGACTGGGAAATGAAATCATGGAGGATTTATGCTGTTAATGACAGGCTATGATGTCAAAGACACTTGGCCTGTAGCCATAACCTTTTGTGTGGTTCTGGGTTGATTCTTATAAATAAACAGGATTGCTCAGCTGCTGCCTGGATAGGAGTCCCCATCGCTTGGGAACACTAAAAACCAGGGTAAGGAAAGCATTTAGGAACACAGAGCACAAAATTCAGGGGAAGGGATGCCTTAAGAGAAGCGTTTTGTCCCTTTACTATCTCTGGTTTTGCAGAGCAGGGTTTAGTTAATATTTAAAGAAACCCTAGATCACTGAAATAACACCGAAACCAATCTTACTTTCTGAAACTCCGCGGTATGGTGTTGATTTACAATTAGTCTAAAGCCTGGACACTTTGTCAATAATGTGCTTCAGCACAATTCTTGTTCCTCTCACCCCTTTGTAAGGTCAGGTAGCAGCCTGGCTTGGTTTGTCTGGCTGTGCCAGTGTGGCACCAGAGCTGCCCTTTCCAGTGACTTGTGAAAGAAAACTGCAGATCTAAATGCAGAGAGACAGGAAAACCCTGAAGTATATATAGCTTTCATATCTGTCCCCTAAGGAGCTTACAGGCATAATTTTAATCATATATTGCCAGATAATACCCAGGATTTGCTTGCAGCCGTCTCAGCCAGTTGATACATGGGAAGGCTTCATTATGTTGTTATTGGTGTCATTTTTCTTTTCACATCGAGCTGTTTTCCTTTTGTATTTTACCCTCTGGGAGCTGTATTGCTAATGGTTTACTAGGTGCCAGACCCTCTGCTGGGTAAGGCAGTGCAGCTGCCTTATGCTGCCTTGAATGTCACCACCCTGTAAGGATCTAGGTCCCTTTATTAAGATAATTAGCAGCCCTACGTCACAGATTTCTGCTTAAGCACGTCAACATCCACTCCTTCTGCTCTTCCAAGCCGTGCTGCAGTTTTGCTTTGTGCTGAAGGCTGCAGTGACGTGAGCAGGACTGGCAGCCCTTACTTACATCAATCCTTTTGGGATCTCCACCAACAGCCCTTCCATTTTTTTTCCACTGGCAATTCATAGAATCGTAGAACATCCTGAATTGGAAGGGTCCCATAAGGATCTACGAATCTGACTCCATTCTTTTATAGACAAATGATTTTCCTATACAAAACTTCATTTTTACCTCTTCTCAACTAGTTCTGAAATGACTAAGGTATAACTCCATTTACTTTACTGAGTTATTTATATAACTCAGCTTACTAACCACAGTCTATAAAATTGACATGATCCTTACATAGGGTTATCTGTTTTGTCCATTAAAAGTATAGTTTCCCTTAGTTTATTTATTTTGGATGATTTTTTTCTTTTCCAGAAGCACAGCATTTTGCACTGGAAATTTTGCCTTCTGGAGCCCTATCATTAGCCTGCTGCCTTTACATTTTGTCATTCTGCACAAAAGGAGTGAATGGGACCAGCACGACAGTAGTACTTGGCTCTTTGGACTTGGTGATCCTCTTGACACCCTTCCAATGCAGGATACTCTATGATTCTCCTGCTGCTACAGGCAAAAGGAACTTGTATTATGGAGCAAAGCCTCCTTCTGTTGGAGTCCCAGTACAGATGGAATGATAGAATCATAATGGCTGGAAAAGACCTCCAAGATCATCTGGTCCAACTTTCCACCTACCATCAGTACTGCCTACTAAACCATGTCCCCAAGTATTACTTCTACCCTTTCCTTAAACACCTCCCTGGGAAGTCTGTGCCAATGCCTAACCTCTCTTTCTGAGAAGAGATTCTTCCTAGAAGGGTTCTTCTCATCCTGCTACCCTTTGTACACTGTTTGAATCTAGTATAAACATTTGCAGCAGAACAACTAAAAAAGGAGATTTTGCTAGGATTCATCTGCTTGATTTGCTTCAGCACAAGTTATTTTGCTGGGTGCAAGCACCCCATTGCCTGGTGGTGTTATAGGAGTCCTTCAACGTGGGAATTACCAGAGGGAGCATTGCTGTGGACTACAGATCAGCACCGGGCACAGAAAGGGAGTTGGTGTACAGCAGTGGGACTGCCTTCATGGTGCTGTATGGCAGTGGCAACCTTTGTGGCAATGGCAATGGCAACCTTCACGGCTGGGGCTGAGCACCCACCTGCCCCAGCCCCACGGCCCCAGCACAGCTCTAGCTCCAGTAATGCCATCCAGATGTCAGCACTTCTCTGCTGCCCGACGGCCGCGTCTCACTATTAACATACTTATTTTATGACAGAGTGGGATCATTACGATTGTCACATTATTCTGTTTCTTTTTTTCCCCTCTTCTATTAGGAGAGACACTGATGATTATTTTAATAGGAGGAAACAAGTTCCCTATGTCCTTTTCCAGTCCTAAAAATACAACACTGTATTTTCCAGACAAGTTTATGACTGTAGATTTAAGTGTTCAGCTAGAATCCATTAAAATGCCCTTGATTTTAGGGCAAAAATTTCCTGATACCCAGAGAAAAGTAGGGTCTCTTGAACTGAATAACAGCGGTATGATTGTTGATATTTTCAGATCTTGTAATCTACAAAGTTATTCTTAGACACACATCTCATTCACAAACATATTTCTAAAATAATTTCAGAAGAACTTCATTTGAGGGCTGTTCATTTTGGAAAAACATAAAATCATTGCTCCATTTAAAAGTATTTCAGCTCAGAGAGCCATAATACTTTATTTGCATTAAAAGAAGGCAGGGTTTATTAAATATTAATATGTGGTTTACAGCATGAGCTGAAGTTTCCTTCTTAATATATTCCATAACTTTGCTCAAGAGACTTCAGTCCTGAGGGAGTGTAAATTCCTGCTTAAGGGAGTTGGAAATAGAGAAAAAAATACACTCAGAGGGCATAAAAACCCTGATATACAATATATTTTCCTTCCAAAATTCTGCTGCATATTGAATGTTTGAGGTAATGATTGACATGAGCTAACTAACAGCAGTATATGAATGAGACCTGGTGTGGTGCACAGGTTGTGTGTCCAGGTGTGCCAAGGACAGGTGGTGATGTTAAAGGTTGATCAACCAAAGGAAGGATACAAGAAGTGCCAGAAGGATGGAGCCAGAAAAGAAGGATTGAAAAGGTACCAAGAAGGTACTGAGGTGGGTCAGGGAATATGGGAATATGGGAATATATGGGATGCAGTAGGGAGACGTGCAGTCAGGTGGGTGGGAATTGTGCCTTTCACTCTGGGAGCCAACTGCAAATCATGATATGCAATGGGATTTCAGCTTTTAAATCATGCAGGGACTTTTGGCAACTGTAACATGAAAGTGTTTGAATCAACAGAAATGAGGGGAAAGCTAAAGGAGGAGATATTTCAAAGGCTTGATGAGGAGGTAGGTGTTATGGAATATTTATCAGGGCTTTTGGTAGCATGCAGACAGCTTCGTGTTGGTTCAGTGGCCATCAGCCCTCTCTGGACATGGGCTGCCACGCAACATGGCATGCTGTATTATTTCCACTGCTTTATACCACAGATTTGAAGGAAAAAAAAAAAAAACATAATTAAAAAAATAAAATAATAGATCTCGTTGAAGATGAGATAATCCTAATGGAACAATCCTGACCTATCCGCTCAAAATGACATGCAGGACTGGATGGGGAATTTCCACATGGGAACCTTCCACACATGCACAGTGTGTTGACTCTCATTTAAAATCCCATAATTCTACTCTTGAATTTTTTTCTCCTGTAGACTTAAAAGGCAGAACCACTTATTACTTGTGCCTGGGAAAGAAGTCAAGACCTGTACAGACTCAAATTGGACTTCTTTTTTTTTCCTTAAGGAAAATGTAATTGCACACAAGCAATGATCCCCTCTAACTAACTGTCATCTGTTGGCTGAATTGTAAATATCTACAAAGTGCACCCCCCCCCCCCCAAAAAAAAAGCAAATATATATGTACCAGATATACATATATGTATGTATATATATATATATATCAGTCCATAAGTGAGTTTTGGAGCTGTCTAGTCTGGGGATCAGTAATTAAATCAAGGAGACTTTCTGATCTATTGAAGGGTCAGCGTAGCGGGGCAGTGCTTTGAACCACTGTCTCATTAAGATACAATTGCCTCTTCTCTTCCCAGATTGTTTACAACAGAGGGCTTATTCCTAAGCAGTCAATAATGGGAGAACATAAATCACAGCACAGAAGGAGTTGTTCCTGCTTTATGGGCCAGATCCTCAGCTGGTATAAATCACTGTTGCCCCAGTGATGTCACCTAAGCTCAGCTTTATTTATACAGTCCAAAGACCTGTCTCATACTGTTCTCATTTTGTTGGCTTCTATTGACTCACTCTGTAGGCATGGATTCATACATATATATTCATATATATATATATAATGAATCTGAAGATAATTGAGGTATGTGAAAAGTCAAGGGAAAATCTGAATTACTCTCTTCCTTCCCCCTTCATTTTATTAAAAAAAAAAAAAAATAGTTACCATGTGATTTTTGTCAGCTCATAACCATTTCCCTACGCACCACCTCATCCACTTTGCACTCCCCCTTTTGCAAAACGTTCCAGTGGTCTTTGTGTGATTTAATGGAGCTACTTGTAGACGTTAAACTCAGACAGGATGTCCCCAGGCTGGCTGGGGACAGTTGTGTTCACATCTGGCTTTCAGCACTGGGAGCCTTTGAATCATCTCACGCTCAGTGTTGGGCTACACCAGCACTTTGCTCCTCACAATATCACCTCGAAACCTCCATGAGCAGCTCAGGCGGATGTGGAACAAGCAAGCAATACCCACCCAACCCTCACAGCTCCTCTAACAAAGCACTGTTACCAGTAACCTATTACTAATAACCTATTACTAATAACTTGTGAGACTTACAATAGCTCCTTTTCATTTCTGTTCCAGTGGTTGCTGTGCCCAAATCTGGCACCATGAAGCCCCTTTTTATATGTCCTGGTTGTATTTCATCATGCTGATATCAGAACTGATGTCACTGGTGTCAATATGGCACAGAGATCAATGTTAAATAGTGGATTTGGGATCCATTGACAGAGTTATAGCTTGGACCGCATTTGACCTTCTTTGGCCAACTGGGAGCCAGAGGGGTTTTTCCATGTCATTCAGTTAAAGGAGTTTCCACTGTCTGGCTTTCTCCTTTCACTACACTGCAGTGACAACAGATAGTTGAGAATGAAAAAGAAAACAACAACAACAACAACAACAACAAAATAGAAAAACAATAATAAAAAACTCTCCAAGGAAACAGTAAAAATTTATGAAAGAAATCCCCAGAGAACAAAACATCAGACAGGCAGAGGCTGAACATGAGAAAATAGCCACAGAATATTGTGAAAAATTGATAAGCAGAGCTGCAGATACTTGAAAACAATAAACAAGCAGAATCTACTTAATTAGGGAAGACTGCAATGTTATTTTTCCTGGTTAAAAAGCTAACTTTTAAGTCCACCCAGAATTTTGGCACTCAGATCAGGATGTGCCCAGTCATTCGAGTGTGCTACTGTCCTCTCCCAGTGGAGCCTTGCAGTACAACCATAGCAGGTGTGCTCAAGAATAAATAGGTTGTTATTTAATGTGCCTTTAACATGCTTTCTGTGTTTAGGGCAGCACTGATAACTTCAGCTCCCGTGATGTTCCTGGGTGCCACAGTTTAAAAAAATTCAAGCACCATAACCTCTGCTGTGTTGCTACAGGTAGGCTGAAGATCATACCTTTTCCTTCTGATATATATATTTGTGTATATATAAATATGTATTTATATATATACACATTTATATAGATATATGTGTATACAGGTGCACATATAGTCTGGCTTCATGCTCACCCCCTCTGATTTCACCCCCTTCACTAATCCATCAGTCTCCCACCGACTTTCTTGGGCTCTCCCAAGCAATTTGGAAGATCCACACTCTCACAGGTGGTGGCATTTCTTCCTGAACTGTTGATGACGTTTTCCCTTAGCTTCCCCTGAGCCCGGAGATCTTTCTTATGCTCCTAATCTGCCTGAAACCATCATTTCTTATCCAAAGCTGCTTAAGCAGTTGAGGAGTAACGTTCATTTCCAGGCAATATGTGTGCAAAGTTGGATGAGGGGCTGGTTTGCAAACGGAGCTGGCTGTAATCCGGAATAAAATTAAACCTTAATCACTGTGTTTGGAAGGAAAGATTTGTCACTGCCCAGCGAGTGCGTATCTTAATAAACACATTAATTCCCCTGGAGCACAAATCCATTCATATCCACTGGCTTAAAAGCATACGCATCTGCACGTGGGAACCTGGGATTTTCCCCCATCTGAAGCAGTGTGTTGCATTTGAGAAAGGCTTACATATAAGCATTGGTGACCCTTCAGGAAGAGACGTCACTGCCACTGAGCTCAGCATGGCTGCAGGGCTGGGAGCAGAGCTGAGCTGTGGGTGGGAGTGGACTTCTTGCTTCTCCTGACACCGGACCATGGCAGGGGTCAGGAATCGACCTCCATCTCCTGGGCCACCACCCCGTGCACTGATCTCATTTTTCGTCCTCTCCATTTCTCAACTGCTCGTAATTACTCTCAGAAATGCTCTGGAAGCCAAAACAAACAAGGGAGATATTTCCAGTGAGCTTTCAATTTGTTATTAATCCTTCAAAGGCAGTTCTGTCCACAAGGCACTGCAGCAAGTGACTGTGTTGCTGGGCCCACTTCTCTGCAGTGAGTGCTTGCAGCATCGTTTCTCTCTGATGAGCAAACTTGTATATGAGCTGACATCTCCCTCTTTGGACTGCAAGTTTTCTCTCTCCCATGATGGGAAAAACAAATTCCACACTGAATCAGAAACCAGCCTGCACAGCTAATATGATTTGGGTTTGTTTCAGAGGACAGGGGTTTGGGTCACTCAAGGCCCAACCTCAGCACCAACTGGAAATAATTCTTTGTATATTTACTTCCCACCATTTTTTTCCCCACGTTTTCCTAAGCACCACCTCATAAGCACAGCATCCTGGAATGACAGTAAAGGTCTGCAGATACTGGATAGAATTTTAAATAAAATCTGTGGAGAAAAAAAAAAAAAAGAGAAAAAAAGGCCCTTACTGGATCTCTCTTTACTACATTGTATCTCCATGAATGCAAATTCTAGCACCAACTCATCCTGCACTGACTCACTGGAATGTGCTTATCAGATGTGAATCTATTAAAGTCATCCTTATTGATACTTTGCCTTCTTCCTTGGAGCTTGTTTGTACATGATTCCGTGGAGCTTTGCAGGAGCTGGGTGTAGTGTCCCTCTAATTAGCAATATTATCTCACCTTGCATCATGTATTACAATGAACAGACGTTATCTCGGTGATCTAATTCAAGGGAAACCAATGGGAATATTTCAATTCTGTTATTGAATTTTCTTCTCAAGCTTTGTAATTAATTCCCCTTGCCTGAGGCAGGCTGTAGTAGTGGTGACAGATGAGCTGTGCTCCATCACAAATGTGAGTCAAAGCCCAGGCTGCTGTTAGACTTGGCATCTTATCCCACCATGTACAGGGCCTTTGCCTCTGCTTTTTCTGCTTCTGATACAACTGGGGCAATGTAAAGGCAACACACAGTGACACTTTTCCCACAGATAATTAAAAACCTAAAGAAAATCCAGCCCAAATGGAATATGGCACATTTAACTTTCCTTGCCCTATCTTGAAGCCTTACGCACTTCTAGGAATAAAGCATCTTATGTCATTCTCTGAAGCTGAACACATTAGCATGAAGACTAGCTCAAGACTTTTGGGGCAGTCACCAGTGAGTTCATTTGATGAGAAAGGAAGAGATTGCTTACAATTGTTTGGACCAATAGAGCAGACAAAGGAGGTGGAATTTATGAAAGTAATTGCTTGTTAGAAGCCAGAGTGTCCATTCAAATGAATGGGATTTAGACCTAGAAATCGTTCAGAAAATCCCATCAGATGACCAGCTACACTGCTAGGCTCTTCAGCTTAAAATCCTACTGGGATGCTTGTCTGTTCAATGAGCATGAGGGTATTCTCCTAACTCCAACGAATAATTACAAGTGCAGACTACATCATGTGGCAGAAGGTTCAAATAAAACTAGCTAAGATTCAAATAAACCTTCTAAGACAAAGACTAAAGACAAGCTCATGCCCAAAGACCTGTGTGGCCATTGAGACTCAACATAGTGTCCATCTTTTACACCAGAACTTATGACCTAATGAAGATAGCAATGTGTACAAATACTGCTGGCCTGCCTTGTGAGTCCACAGCAGCAAAGGACATGCCATCTGGCCAACTTTCTTAGGTAGAGCCAGAGCTCAACCAAAGCTGAACAAAACATGGATCAAGGTTTCAGACTCCTTCTGCAAGTCTGAACACAAGTTGGTGAAAGGCGTTTTAGCAATGGCCTGTTTCAAGTTTTCTACTGCTTCTCCAGATAGGTTGGGTATAGCTGCTGTAAAGTGAAAACGGACTGACTCAAATTTATTTTTAAAAACTTAACTAACCAGATGATTGATGTTTCATCTGACTACAGGCCAGTGCAGCCCACATGAAGACAAGGCTACAGCAGAGATCAAAGATTTCTGCCAACATGGCACTACTATTAGGGGAGATTTCCAGCAACCTCTGTCACAAGTTGCGAGATATTTATCAGAACCAAACGGAGTTTGAAAATTCATGACATTTAATTTTTTAAGACAGTAATTTCCTATTTCCTTACCAAAATTAGAAACAGAAAATGTTTTCAAAAGCCCTCTCTCCAGCAACCTCTATTGTGAGTCAGTTTCTTTTCTTTGCAGCTAGGGCATCGAGCCCCCTTTCCAGCAGCAGCCCAGACTCTCTCGTTCCTGATGAGCTCAGCCCAAGGCAGTGGGCAGAGGGAGGGCAGCCCCAGCCCATGCTGCTGCCCAGAGGAGTGAGGTGAGCATGCTTTCAAGAGAGCGACTAAGGCAGCTGCAAGGTATAAGTTTCACTTTATCAATCTCTGAAGGAGAAAACAACTTTACTTGCCATTAAAGTCTTGGAAGCTACAGTAGCTGTCCTTAAAAATTAGAGGGGAGAAATGGGCTTTGGGGAAAGAAGAGGGTGGAAACATAGATATTGTGCTGGAGGTGAACACAGTAGAAAGGCAGTCATTATATGCAATTTAACCATCTTGCTAGTGTTACTTCCACATCTCCCATCAGAGATGTCATATCAGCACTCACTGCCTGAATTTGTCCTATAGACACACCTTACAAGTAAAGGTTTAACTGGCAAAATTCATCCCTTGATGATTTAGCAGTAGGAAGGAAAAATTTATTTCAACTACAACTACTTTCCATCCTTCCTTTTTGCCACATATCTGAGCTGTAAACACGAATAAAATATTTCAGTAACTCACAAAAATGACTGTATCAAAGTTACCAGAAATTCCAGAGTCCCACATGAAATCGTGCTTGGAATCAAAAGTAACTCCTGGGCAAAGCAAATAGATTATCTGTATTCTTACAAGGACTTCACAAAGCAACCTGTGCTCCAGGGATCTCATTGTCCCTTCTGAGGTTTCAGAAGGATATGAAATGAGATTGTCCCAAGCACACACTGAATAACTTTCAAGTCCCTGTGGCATCAGCATGGGTAGATGCTGGAAGACATAATTAATTGGCATAATGGCAGGACGTGCAGATCAGAGCGATAGGTTGTGGACAAAGGAATACATCACGTGCTTCTTCTGAACGTGAGCAGGCTTGCTCTCCAAAGCAGTTCTCAGAGGACTTAATTTCACAGAAAAGAGCTTCTGCTACTGAAAATAACCCACTATCAACACAATTGAGTTTCCCTCCACAGGAAATTCAATACCGTTTCTGATGATCGGTCGCTGAAATCAGAGGCCCTTTGAATGAGACAAGGTGAAAATTAAAGAATCGTGTTGGATGTGACTGTGTGGTTGCAGCCTTTTATCCCACTGCTGGGCCATCAGTAACCCAGGGTTTTCTATTAATACTATTCTTTCTCTCTCTCACACTTCTTTTTTTTGGGGTTTTTTTTTTCCGAAATCTGAAATAATTCCTGTCTGAATTTACAACAGAGAAAACCATCAAAGGGATCTGGCAGCTTTGCCAAGGACACTGTGCACGAATGCTCATGTGGGATGCTCACAGCACTTCTTGAGGTGGGTCTCATGGGTGATGCTGGTGGTTGTTGGCTACTGTTGCATTTCAGACTGGTGGGTGAAAAGTTCTTTAAGGCTGGAGGAAGAGACCTGGGCCATGGAGCACAGTGTGTTCAATTGCACAACTCAGGCACAGGCATGCAGGCATTGCGTGACCCCCAAATATTGATCCTTGTCCTATCAGCACAGGCACAGCAGTGTCACATTGACAATGCACATAGAGAGGCATGCTCGCAGTAAATATGGCCTAAACCCCAAATTGAGGCTTACAGCAGCTGACTTAACACTCAACCCCTGAAATCCTTGCAAAGGTGTTCAGATGTGGTGGCTGTGGGGGTCACATTACACCTTGTGACCAGCTGCAGTCCGTTAGTCATGCAGTCTGCAGCATAATTACAGCTCCACAAGGCCCGAGTATGCTTTGGATTTGCTCCACGCACACTGGATAATTACTAGACCTTGGAACAGAGGTTTTTTCAAGGATTTATAGGGCTGGTATGTGGTACAGCCCATGGAAAAACAGCAGATCGGGGCATGATATAACAGGTATGATGCTGTACGTTAATTTCCATGGAAACCCTTGTGGGTAAACTGATGCAAGATGAAACTGAGCATCAGCTGGTAATTGTGCTGTGTAAGTGATCAGTGCTCATACTTGGGCTAAAGGTTTCTGTGTAGGGTCAGCCTGGATGAGATCATCAGTGCTCTTTGGGGAATGCCTCATCCTACCCACAGGAGTTCTGCGGGAAGAAAAAAATAATCACTTGGTTAAGTAAAAGTGCTAAAAGATTTTTACCAATTGCCTGCTGACAAATCAGTGGAACATCTGAGTATGTGTCTCTTGGTGCAACTCTATCAATACCAGCAAAACCACAGCAGAGTTGGACTCGATTTGCCCCATTGCCTTTTGAGCCGCTCAGTGCTTTCTAGATTCTTCCCTTGCTCGTTTTTCATTTTTGCCTTGACTTTCCAGCAGGCAGCAGAGACGAGGTACGTGCTGAGTGATCATCCCGTCCGGTTTTCCACATCTGACACTCTAACAAACATGCGGAGAGGAAAGAATAGCTCACAGTGAGTGATAACAGCTCTGCACTGGGACATCGCCATCTAACCTGAGGATGCTGCTAACATGCAAGGGCTGCATGATGGCATACTGGGCAAGGAGACATGGAGGCCAAGGGATGGGACGTGCAGAAAGGCAGCAGCAGAGCTGGAGCTGAGCAGAGGCGAGCTTTGTGTGAGCCTTTGTGCAGCTGTCTGGATCAGTCCCGGGGCTGCTGGGGTGTCATGGCATACCTGGGCTGAGATTCAAGACGACCTCAACTGATTTACGGGCTGGATAGAGACCTATAAAACCTGAGGCAATTCTGCATGGGGGTTCGCTGTGAAGCTCAGTAGAACTGTGAAACTCCAGCTGAGCTTTGTCCTGATTTTTCTGACACTTGGATAAATGTAAACCAAAAGCCTCAACCCAAATACTGCCAAATTATGGGGAATGTGCCAAAATGGAGATTATTTTTAAACTTCTTTCCCTGTTTTGTGGCTTATGGGATGGGCATAGGGATACTAAACAGTAAACAAGGGACAACAGAGACAGTGTTTTGTGAACTCTGTGCATGACCTTTTCCACGAGGTGAAGTTATTGTATAAGACTTTCCTGTCTGAATGGGAAGGGAATGGGCAATACAACACAATAAGCCATCTCTCAGCAAATGCTGAGGACTCAATTACAAGAGTGTGGCCCAATTTCAAAGCCCCAGCCACACTGTAACAGCTGCTGAGCCACTGCTGGGTGTGAGGAATCACAGGACCCATCCTCCTTGGGCCCCAAGGGCACTCAGCATCAAGGGCTGCCCAAAAGAGGACCAGCTCTAGAAAACTCAAAAATGTCAATCTAACATCAGGGGGATAAATAAGCTCTAGGTAGAGAGATACAGAGTGATTTATTGCCCTTGAAATCTGTTTTCTCTTAAAAGTCTTTCTTCTAAATAAAAATCTTTCTTCTAAATAAAGAGTACTTGGCTCAGATAGGGCCCTTTCTTTACTGTATACCAGTGTCATTGCTCCCAGAAAGAAGAGAACCACAGGCAGTAAAAATAGGTCAGGCCTGCTGAGGTAATCAGCATGGATGGGAAAACAGAGGGATTTCTCCCCAAAAGTCAGGATGCAAAGCAGGGATGCTGTGTGCTGGAGGGAAGCACTGGGACAGGTGCCCACACATCACATCAGCAGAGCCCTGCTTGGGCGGAGAGGAAGGAGGGATGGTAATTTACTGCTCCCCATGAGAGGAAGGGCAAGAGGAATGTTCGTCCATAGGAAACACGAAAAATCAGCCACACACACACACAAAAAAAACAACTTCAGACCCCAGAGGGCCCGATTCCACCCATCAGATAAGCTAATGGAGCATTAACACTTCTCCAGTTCACCCTTCCTGCCCTGCCCTGTGATTTGCAAATGGAACATGGAACAGACACCTCTGCTTCCTTTTGCTCTTCCTAAGCTGCCCATCCTATCCCACAGCTCTCTGCTGGAGTCGCAGTGTTGCTCGCGGATCAGTTCCTGTTACTGAACTGACAAAAAATGTGGATGCAGACAAATGACAGCAGCTTTCTTCATCCCTGACTGCTGCTGATGTGACATGGACATGTCATCCCCAGGTGCCCAGAGCACTAAAAGCAATGGGGCAGAAGTGTTGATTGTCAGTACTAACCTCAGCACCCAATGGCCTTATAGCCCACATCCTTCCCCATTAATTTGCAGGGAGGAAAATGTCTCAGCATTCTAACAGCTGCTGAATGAAATACAAAGCAGCACCTTCAGCACAGCAAGGGTGTCAACAGTGCTGTTCTCCTGAGTGAGCAAATACAGTGACAGGATCATACCTTCCCTGCAGATTTCATGGGTATATGCCCTATGAAATTCTGTCAAGGCTGAAATCTTGTGTATTCAGAAGGAGGAAATTTGTTTTTCACAGATTCATGGGTGTTTAAGATGTGTGAAGATTACTGTGCCTCTGCCTAATGTCCTTCCCTGGTTAACAGCACACAGAAGTGTGAGTTTCAGCTTGGTGTATCTTCCAGAAGGGCACCCAGCCTTGTACAAAGGGATAAAAGTCTCCCTGACTCTGGCAGGAATTTCTTTCCAAGGATTACAGCACTCTTCTGTTAAACACATTGCTCTAGCTTTTTGTTATAACCTTACAACCAGTGACTTCCAGCTACTGGCTTTTGTTGCAGCCACCAAAACATCACATTATTCCAGATTCAGCCTCTCCTGCCCTTTCTGTCTCTTTACACTGCAATATCTGTTTACTACTCTTCACCCACTCTTTAATTTTTTTATTTTTTTTAATTATTTATTATTATTTTTATTTTTTAAAAATTTTCAATGCAGAATGCGTTTGACAAATCTTCTAAGCCGGAAGAAAGAGATGGTGCATTAGTGCCCTTGGGTTGTGAATTGCCCTTCATGCCTGAAGGATACTCAGATGCGATGGGACCAAGCTCAGCACGCAGCCCTGATAGATAGACAGCCCTCATCTAGCACTGAGCCACTAGCACTGGGCATGGAGTTCCCTTATTGCAAAAAACTCCATATTTCTCCCTAGAACTGCAGTGGATGTAAAGGACCCAACTGTGGCTAAAGAAGTGTTTTAAAGACAGAAAGCTCTGTTCTTATCCTCACTGCTCCAGACATATACCGGAGAGAAACAGAGTAGGGTACGGGGCCAAAGTTAATATTATTTTTGGAAAGAGATTGATCCTGGAAAGTAAGTACATGAAAGAGGAAAAGAAACAAGGGATTGTAAGTTAAGGTCACTTTGAGGTCTGGCGCACAGGACTCAAAGAAGCCCAAATGCTTTGGATTCAGTCACCCCAAACAATGCAGGAATTGACGGTGATTATAGAGTTACAAGAGTGCACAGGATAATTTAGCAGTTGGAAATTGGATAAGAAAAGGCTAGGGTATCCACAAACAAGATGTACCCTACCATGTGATGAAGGGTTTGACAGCAGCCATAAGCACACTGAGGTAAGCCTGCCACTAGCATCAGCCTGCCAAGAATATGAGTGTCCTTGAGAATATGGGAATATTGTAAACTTCTGGGATTCTGTGGCTGGGCACAGATCTCAGCTTTCTCACCACTTCCTTCCTTCTCAGTAAATGGAACAGTTAAAAAAAAAAAAAAAAAAAAAAGGAAAAGAAAGTTGGTATCTGGGTAGGCCAAATCCACATCCACTTTCCCAAAGCCCTTTATTAGAAAGTGCCTGAGTGTTTGAGCACGTAGAGCTGAGGCTATCAGGAATTGAGGACGCTTCACCTTTCTCCACCAGGAGGAAACTGGGAATTTAATGGAAGATGGAATATTAGGACTTGTGGCTTTACTCTGCCAAATTTTCAGCTGAGACTGGATTATTTGCTTTGCTTTATTGTTATTTTATGGAGATATAATAAAGCAGTTCTCAGACAGACTCCATCCAGAATGGAAGTTCTCCTTAGTTGAACTGAAATACCGAAGACCTGGGAAATACAAACATTGTATTGTCATCTCTTCTGCTCTGGGAATGTTATAGAAAGCCCTGGTTGCAGGATGAGGAAAATCAGCTTGCTAAAATATTCCCTGAAGCAGCAATATTAATATGTGCACACATCTGGAAGAACCATAACACACGAATAAATGCCACAGCAGCCTCTAATGACAGACTCTTATAGGGTTGATTTCTGAAGAGTGGGCAAGAAACTTATCTCCATAGAAATCCCTTGCACTTTCTCCCTGTCTGTGGCCACAAGGCACATTGCAACACCTCGAGAAAGATCAAAGTTCATTTAGGGTTCACTGCTCAGCACTGTTACAAGACCAGGGAGACAGAAGTGATTTTTGGTATTGTGAAGCCCACAGAAATGGAGCACCTGCAAGATGAGAAGAACACGCTTAGCTTTAATAGGCTTTCTAGATCTTGCAAACACTTTTAACAAGCACAAAGCTTGCCAGCTTGGGGTGTGTTATCAGTAGTAATTAGCTCTCAATTGTTTCTCTCTTGTTTTGCTGAAACTCACCTGGCTCTGGAATGGCATGAGGAGGAAAAACACCCTGCCCTTTACAAAACAGGTAGGGATTAACCTCAGGTGGACACATTTTGGGGCTCACCTTCCAGTGCTGAGAGCAACTGGACTAAGTGCAACTGGAGAGATTATCATAACGTGCATCACCTGCTGAAGATTTGACCATCAGCCTGCTTCATAAAGCTGTGAGTTTTGCACCAAAATCTTATCACAGGCCATTGCCATTTCTACATGCATGGATTGGGCATGGGAGCACTATTTTCAAAGCAGTGAGTTTCAGTCAGCCGTTAGACAAGCTGAAACCCTCTGCAGTGGAAATTAGGCAACTCTCTTTTAATTATTTCCCTATGTAAGTTTGAAAGGATAAAAGCTGTCAGGCTGCTGCAAAGCTCTACTTTGTGTGGAGGCAATGCTCGGAACAAAGACCTCCTGTTGCAGATTGAGGGGAATTACTTCTAACCTGAGAAAAACATCCATTGCAGTGAAGAATGTTCCAAATTCTCTGGAAGAAAGTCTTTCTTTATCTTCTCTGGCACCGACTCTTTCCGCATTTTATAATCCCAGACAATCTCAAACACTTAAGAGCGTAACATTTCTGGACATGGAATCAGTGAGTGCTCAGCAAGAATGAGAGAACATGTTTTTTCATTTTTTCCCCTCAATCTTGTTTTTGTCACTAAACCGAACTGACAATGAGCTGAAATTTATTTACTTCCTACATTTCAGTAGAAAGACGCACAGCAACACAAAACATCTGACACAACTGACATTTAACACTGTTCATCTGTAATGAAGATCTCCTGTGACTACTTCTCTAATTCCTATTAACAAAACTTTCTCATGCTAATTACTTTTGCACTTGGCTTGTGAGCTTTTTATAGGATGTGTGTAGACAACAAACAGCTAATTGTAACAATAGTCATCAAACCACAGTCACTCACAGCATCCACATTCTTAGTGCTCCACTTTCTAACCTAGGATTGCTTCCCAAACCTTCCCTAACCAGCTGAGCTGATCTGCACATTTTGCAAACTTAATTAGACTTGAATATGGATGAAGATTGTGAAGGCTTTTGTCCTGGCTAATAATAGCTGTACTCTATCTTGCTTTGCCTTTTAACTAAATACATCCTAATTGTGTATTTACATTTGCTGGCATGTGCAAGATATTTTAAGTAATTGGGCAGAGCAGCTAATTAGTATTGTACATTCTGTTCTTACACGGGACACCAGAAGATTGTTCGGTGGAGCAGGTTATCAAGAACACAGTCAACAGGATTCATTAATTTGGAAGTAGGAGTCATATATGAAGTGCCTACATTAGTGCTCCAACCATTGATTTCGATAGCACAGGATTTCTTATCAAACCTTTATATGAAATCATGTGTAGTGATCTTTTTTCTTTGTGGTAGGCCCAGAGGTAACCAGTCTACCAGAGATCCAGCAGTGCTCTTATTCAACAGCTTGTGAGTAATTAATGACCTTGTTACGGAGGATATACATGTTAGTGTTTCAGATTTATCTTCCCAATGCACAGAGCAAGCTGGGCACAGGCTGCAGAGAGGACACAGTCTTCAAAACATCAATTTCCCTTTTCTTTCTGACCACTGAGATTCAGGCTGATGGCACAAATATTTGGCCAAATCAGTGACCTCAGTGTTCTGGAGTTTATATGCATCTCTGGAGCTCAATTCCTGTCCTTACATCAACACTATGTGTTTACAGAGCATCACAGTGTTAATGCTACTGAATTTTAAAGGTATCACATTGTCTTCATTTGTATATGATGATCACTACTCAGTATATTAAAAACAAAAACAAAAATAAAAATAAAAATAAAAAAAATAAAAATAAAAGAAAATAAAAAAAAACCAAAAAAAAAACACTCAGACTCCTAAACATCCCAAATCAATGCATATTCATTCAAAGCAGTCATTGCAATCACAGTTGCTCTAATGAGCTGTTTTCTTGTCTTACTGGTCAAGCACAGTGAATTGCAAAATTTGGGTAGTTTTTCCCAGAAGGGACTACTATGAAAAAATACACAACCTAAGCTGCCATGGAACATAAAAGTTGTATTTCAGAAGAGAAGCCTGGCAGGTGATGGAGTGCTTCACTGAAAAAGAGGAGCCAGCCTGCGCTTCAAACTGAGATCAAATCTCAGATTAGTCACAAATTCAGAGGTTTGATGAAAAGGTTTTCTTCTTTTATGATATTTTTCACAAACTGTAGTTAAGAGCCAAGCTAGGTGTGTTTTCTGAAAAAAATAAAAGTCATTAGCTGCAAGAAACCAAGGCCAATGAATAAATGTGTTGTGTCTCCAAGCTAACACTCCTTCAATGCTTCCAAAACAAAAAAGAAATAAAACTCAGAAGGATAAGTTACCTTCTCAGCAAAATTATCTCCCAAGAATCTGGCAACTTTTTTGAGCTCTAAAACTCAATTAACGTTTTTTGCTTTGTGTGTCACACTTCAATTAAGTGGAAAGCACATTAATCATATAGAACAGGAGTGTATTTAACATGAGATAATGTGCTGGATTTCAGGACTTTGCTACTCTGATTGTGATTCAAACCCAGAATGGTCTGTAGCTTGTTTATGTCTTTGGAAAAGGAAAAAAAAAGGTATGGGAGTCATCCATGGCATATTTATCAACTGGAAAAATGATTAGAACTGCATGTGAAAGGTTTGGAACAGTGTTTCTTTGCAAAATATCAAATCCTTGCCTGGCACTGAAAATGTTTTAGTAAGAGGGCAGAAACGATAACTGGAGGTATCCGAAACCTTTGGAGTACAGACCATGAGATGTGCTATGCCTAGGTAAAAGGTCCGACTTTCAAAACGTAGGAGGACTTGTTTGGAAAAGACGTATCTGCTTCATGCCTAGGTACCAAACTCCCACACAACTGCGTAGTTCTGAAAATCCCAATGGTCTCTGCCTTTGAAAATCTGCCCCTTCAGATGTGAAGCAGAAGATTTTTCCTTGCAAAGGCGAGAGAATGATGCTCTGGTGGTTTTGGCACTAACAGAGAAGTCAAGAACTCTGCATTTTCCTTTTGACTCTGTCATTGTCTTTGACAAATCATTTACACTTGTGAGCTCTAATTTCCCATCTTAAATTAGGACTCACCCCACTTCCCCCATGGACAGAAGGTTTTGGGAGAGTGAGAGGAGTTGTAATAACAAACACAGTTACAGTGTAAGCTCTTCCAGGCTAGGGAGCATCTCTTCACTCTGCAGCATGCGGTGGGGCTGGCTCCCAGCAGCAGTGCAGGAATGCTAAAACGTGCACGCATTTATGCTCTGGGCAATGCCTTCCTGCATGACAGAGCTTAATGGCTAGTCCATCCACACTGATGAATGACACAGGTATGAAAAGATTAATTTAGATACCTATCCAAAATACCCAGAGCCTCGCCTTCCTGGCTGCCAAAACGTTACTGGAAATCTCAAGGGAGTTGCAATGCTGACTGCTTCTGCCATTTCAGCACTTCCAGCTTGAGCTAAGAGTTGGAAACTTAGCATGTAATAGGATAAAAAATAATGGGATTTGTCAGAAACTTCAAAGAAGTTTGGCTCTACAAGTAAGGAAGGATCCAAGATCGGCAAGATATATATATATTTTTCTCTTATTCAAGAGGACTTTTAATTACAAAACAAACAGAAGCAGAAAACAGAAAAAAAAACTTTTCACTTGCCATATGGTCAGGAGTAGTTGGAAAGAAGAAAAAGTTTCCTTCTTCTGTTTCAGCTGAAAGTTTTTTTATTTATTAGAGATGATTTAAATGCTAAAAGTTTGAAAAGATTAGAATAGAAAACAATAGTGGTTAGATGTGTCAACTTTTCAGAAGAGACCAAAAAAAATTAAGCAAAACACAAATGCTGTAGTAAATCATTGTATGCGCTAAATAAATCAGTGTGGTATTGATAAAGCTTCTCTGGCTGCTTCAAGTCACATTTCAAAAAGGTGTTTAAACTAGTGGTTACATCCCATCTGCGATATGCAGTTGCGTAACCAATCAGGTGGGCCAAAAAAGTATCAATAAATAAATCTTTAAGAAACATAAAATGGGATTTGGCTCAAAGGACAATAGGACCTGTGGAAGAAATTTCCACATTAAAAAAACATTGCTCTTTCTGAATCCTGGGGTGAAGAAACAGTTTGAAACGAAGCAGATAATTCCATAATTTTAGGGGGAAAATATTTATTATAAAAGAGACAAGTTCACCAAAACATTCAGTCCAAGTTTAATTTAGAAAAAAAATCCTCAGTCCTATGCTGAACTTTGCTAGCAGTCATAAGCTGGAGCATTGTGGATTCAAGGGCTTGGGAAGCTTTAAGCTTTCTTTTCCATAAGCACTGTGACTACATTTTTTGTGATCCAGAGCTGATTTTGCCTTTAATCCCACACCAGGAGAACCAAAGGTTAACTTTGAGCATGGGCCCTATTCTTTTTCCAGAACTGTGCAATGCATGGCAAGACATCATTCCCTACAAAGTATTGGGCAGACCATAAGCAGAGAGGACTTTTTCCTAAGACTGGAAAGGACCAAGGGAAGCATCCCCAAACAGGCAGGAAGGATTGGACCTTCCACTGAACCTTCGTACATCAGGTTAGATATTAGCAAAAATTTCTTCTCCAAAAAGAGTGATCAGGCACCAGAATGAGCTGCCCAGGCAGGTGGTGGAGTCACCATCCCTGGAGGTGTTCCATAACCATGGGGATGTGGCACTGGGGGACACAGTCAGTGGGAATGCTGGGGTTGGACTTGGAGATCTTGGAGGTCTTTTCCAATTTTAATGATTCTGTCATTCTGTGAACCGTTCTGGTCTGCAATAAACAGAAAGCAGCGTATTCTGAGTTATCTCAAGATAGGTTTATGTGTCTCTGTTTCCATTGCTACACTGGAAATTCTATATATATATATATATATATATATTTTTCTGATATATATATATATCAGAAAAAAAAATTAGTATTCAAAAAGAAGGGAGTGAAAAGGCTAAAACAAGACACAAGGGCTGAACTTGTGTCCAGGTGTTTGTGTAAAAATTGGGTTTGCTCATTGATTATTCAAGATCACTACCCTTAACATCACAGGTAATGTTTTGTTTTAATGTTTCCCTACTATTTTCATGCTGTTGTATGGTGCATGGCTATTTTTTCTGTTGATGAAATTACTGAGTATAAGAGGATGATATGAAAAACAGCACTGGATAGCTGCATATTATATGTGCATGAAAAATCTGTGCTGGCATGACTCTGTGTAGTGTTTTGCAGGTGAAGTCATTACACCAGAAGACCACATCTTTTGTTTTTGACTCTTGGAAATGCATCAAGCTTGGAACAGGGAAAGGGAAGAGAACAAGACCTTAATTTCTTTTGAATGTAGCTCTTTCTCACTTCATAATTTTAATGCCACTGATGATCAGCCTGAAATCAGAGCCTGTAAGCTCAGTATTACAAACAGAGGTACCAAGCTAGGGATCCAAAAGAAGCCCAAAGCTGCTGGTAGGCCATGCTGACAGTTTTCTGTTTTTCAGATTCTGATGAAAATTCAACATTCAAGACAGAAAATAACAAAGCAACTGGAAAAATATTTGACATGGGATTTTTAAAGTGCATGTGTTCATCTCAGTTTTACCCTACGAGAGACCAACGTGACTAACAATGCTCATTTTATGTATTTGCCTGCATAATTTCATTACCTGAACTGTAATAATTGATATGAAATTGTAGTTATAAGCGTGTAGAGTCATAGAGTCAGTCAGATCGGCAAAGACCTCTAAGATGCCCAAGTCCAATCCCAATCCATTCTCACTGTGCTCATTGACCACATCCCTCAGTGCCACATCTCCACAGCTCTGGAACGCCACCAGGGTTGGTGACTCCCCCACTGCTCTGGGCAGCTGTACCAGTGCCTGACAGCTCTTTTCAAGACTAAACTTTTCCTAACATTCAACCTGAACCTTCCCTGACTCAACTTAAGACCACCACCTCTTCTCCTAGTGAATATTAGACTATAAGACAGTTAATCAGAAAAAAAAACCAACAACCATTCCTACTGTTCCTTGCAGCTGGGACAATGTTACTGTAGAACACTGCCATTGTCTGAGTCGCTCGGACAGGTCATGGGTAGAAAGTGATAACCAAGGATGCTATCTTCACCCTCCTTTGCCTGTATAGACTGCTAATTTAAACCACAATGGTGATTAAAAAAACAAACAAACAAAAACAAACCTTTTGTAACTTTTGGAAAAAAGATTCTTGAAAAACAGTCAGACCTTTATATCTGTACTTTATCTCTTTCTGATCTAGAAACTTTGACTCTTACGCAGGTCGTCTTCTTAGTAATTAGACATAGATCAGGTTCTGTGGAAAATGTCCTTAAAATATGGATTTGGGTCATTCAAAAGGGGAAAACAGGTACAAAAATAAAAAATAAAAAAAAATCCAACTTCAAGCTTCCTTTGGTTATTGTGTTGTTTGGGTTCTAGGGCTTGGTTTTGATCCATCTTAATAAATACAGTTGACAAGCACAACCTGCTTAATTCATCATGCATTTGAAATTGGAATAAGGAACAGATCTATTTCTACTTCTTTACAGGATTGAAGCCTGAAATTATGGAGAATAAAATGTCAAGAAGCTTACTTGAAATAATCAGACGGTTCAGCAAATTTCTTTAATCCATACCCAAAAGTGACCTAGACCCAGAGAGAACACAAAGCTTTCAAGACAATTTCAGAGTTTCTATGAGCTCATGACCCTTTTGTGTAATCTGCATTATAAGTGAAATTGTTTTGCAGTGAACTAGGAAATGATCACTATCCAGCATGTCACCAGGGACTCTTTCAAATGGTATAATTAGAATAATTTCACTTGTATTGGGCAGGGCAGGGATTCAAAAAGCAATTCAGAGGCAAAAGGGCAAGCCGCCAGACCATGCTATGTGGAGCTGAGTTATGTACTTCGTATTTTATTACTCTTCCATGTAGAATCGGGCAGTCATGTATTCAGTAAATGCTGCTATTTGTTGTCTGCAGTCTCTTCTGAAAGAGCACCAGTCTGCTCAGGTTTAATACAACTGAGCTAGCAATGGCTTCAAGAAACACGGTGAAGAAAGTTGTGGTTTGGAAAACGTAGGGTAGAGGTTCTCAAAACCTAAAGCAGTTGGTGTCTTTCTAAGCACAGGAAAACACTTCTGTCTCATTGCCCCACAAGTAAAACTGGGAGCAGAGAGACACCATGTCCAGGACTTCTGCAGATTTTATGTCTAACTGTCAGTCATTTACGTTTATAGAGAGGACAATCTGAGTGTAAGGAAGAGTACATTCTTGGAGACAAAGGCTCGTGTTTTCATGAGGTTTCCCTAAGTTTTGTGAATGCTTTTCTCCCTGAGTTCTCTCCTTTCCTTGGTGCTTTCAGCAAAGTGTTTGCTCAGCCACGCACCTCTCCCACTCTGGGAATATTTGTCTTTTACTCACTGCAGAGAAGATCTGGAGCCTTGGAGGAAAGACATGAACACAGATCAACCCCTCATTTACTGCCTCGGTCGCACCGTTTGCTTTAGTGTTACACTGTCTTATACATTGGATTCCTGGAACCCCCAAAAGGGTTTAGGATAAACAAAATCCTGTTTTACACTTATTTCTTTTCTCCTCATCCAAAAGGTGAAAACATAGGAGATGCTACCTAATTACCAAATCTATCATAATCCCAAGTTCAGAAGTGGTTTTGGTACATAAAAAGACTGTAAACCCTTGTAAGAAAGCATTAGTCTCAGAATCTGTACTTATTGATTTCTAAATAAGTATTTACACATCTCAGAAAACACCACCCCTAACACTGCTGTGCATTTACCTCTCCCTGGTGAAAACCCAACCTTATATTCCCGAGGTGGTGTTTTATCTGGCACTGGCAGAAAGCTGTTTAACCCCCAATACCTGAGGTTCCCTTTAAGATATCTCTCATACAAAGTGCTTTCTTCCATTTAAAGACCCGCCATTGTGGGACAGCCTGGGTGAAGCTGAGGACTTAGCATTAAGGCATGCGGGTGCACAATGCCCTCAGGACTCTGCTTTCTCCCAACCCCTTCTAAGAGGTCTCTCCTCACTCAGTAAAAAGGATTTTTCAGGGGCATTGTCTAAAATAACTGATCTTGCTGAAGATCTTTGAAGAGGATTGGCACGGTACAAATGCCATCAGACAGTTGAGACAGAAGACGACTGCTAAGAACAAATTAAAACCACTTAACCTTGCAAGATGTTACTCCTGCCATTATGATAGCTGCTCCGCTCTGATAAAAGCAAGAATTCCAACCAGCTGATGATTTCAACTCCTTGGCATGGAGATTACAGCACAGCTGCACAGCTGAGATGTCACAATAAAAACGAATGCTTACAAAAGGTTATTCTTTATGTTTTTAGCTTGTAAATGTGAGCAGCCTGCATGATCCATACATGCCAGGAATGTCAACAGTGGCTCGGGGCTGCACCTATGCCCTCTAACTCAGAGCAATGCAAAATTACAAGTGATAAATCCTGAGCTCAAAGCAGCAAAAGAGCCAGTATTTGGACAGAGAAACCTTTCATGTTGGCTTGGGTAACATATAAGCAAAGAAGAACAGATTTATCCTGCCAGAAGAGCAGAACAGGTGAATTGCATTAACTTTCCCCTCTCTCTTGTTGCAAAGATGATAGAATCACAGAATTGTTTGAGTTGGATGTGAAATATGGTGGGTTTTCTTCCCCCAGTCCTCCCAGGTGGGTGACAAGGAAAAAAAACAAAAGGAAATAGTTGTTTGGAGGGCTGTCATTTGCTGTTCTATTTGCTTTCAAGCACTTCTGGTGTAGGAAGCTGACAAATGGCTGTTCTTCCTGGAAGAAAAACCCTTCTGGAGTTTTTGGAGGGTAGGAGTGCAGCTGTGCTTTGTACATTTGTGCTTGGTGCATTTGTCAGAAGGGGAAGTTTGCCATGCATTGCAAGTCTGTGGCACTGCTGGAAATTCCTTCTGCTATGTAAGAAAATGTATTTACATTGAAACCAAAGTGTTACCAAAAAGCAGGGAAAACACACAGTTTGGGGAAACTTCCATGTTCCAGAAATGATATTGGCAGTTTTTCTTTGGGTGGATATTCTCATAACAGCGCTAAGGATGATTTTCTCCCACCTTTTCTGAAGCAGCATATTAGCAACACTTCATTTCAGAATTTCTATCACCACTCTGTGAGCTTTTGGGAAAGAGAGACAGGAGAAGGGAACACTCAGATGACCTGAAAAGCATTACCACCATTTGTAATACGAACCTGAAGCCTGTAAAATGATGACAAGTATGTGATATCGTAACATTCTGGCTGACATTTCAGAGTACAAATATCCACATCTTCATCCAGATTGCAAAATATTAATGATTTCAAATGGAAAAATCTAATGGGCTAGATGCTGGTTTTTTTCCTCCTTCTATTTTAGGGACACCTAAAATATGCTTTTGTTGTTTTCTAAGAGAAAACAAAAGCATATTCTGAAAGTGAAATGGCTCCAGTTTAAGCATTAGGAAAAAGCAAAACCCAGGTTTCAATTTTGTGCACACACACACTGCCAGTTTAAAGATAAAATATAGATCAACATAATTCTTGGGTTGAAATTATCTTTCTTTTTTTCATAATATGGTGCCAAATGCTTAAAATCATAATACTTTGATACTTTTCTGACACTTTAGGTTGTTAACCCGTGGTTGGCAGTGGTCATATATGCTTTTCCCTCAATTTTTCTGTTTCGGTTTCTGGTTGCTGAGACAATTCTGGAGCAGCGAGGTTGAGTTCAACACCACCCAATGACATTCAAAGTAACTCTCAAGAGCAACTTTCTTGGATTTTCGTTCCGAAAATTACCAACTTCCCTATATTCCCACATACGGAAGGGTCTCTGTTCTCCTCTCTATGTCACGTTCCTTCTGTTCATCCACACAGACCCTTGGATTTTGGTGGGCTTTCTGGGAGTCGCTTTTTAAGACCCAGCAGGCAGCTCGCCAGCCCCATGGTCAGGTGCAGTAATCCAAGGAGTGTGTATTTTTCAATTGCACACTCACAAATTAAGCTGCAGCTGCTGCCCACAGTTAACCTGATCTGCTCCCTGAGACATCATTAGGGAAAATCAATTAATTTTTCCATTCTCACAAACGGTGTCGAGGTTGAATAAAAAGAGAAGGAAGAGAAAAGGGGGAGAAAAAGAGGACTTCTGTGTCTATTGTGTTGGAAAGACAAAACCAATGGTATTGAGTAGCCAGGTTAACACAGGTCAGTTACAGCTAGAAAGGAGATACAAGTAGCTTGTATTCCATTTTATAAATGAAAATGAGAGCTGGTCAACCATGAAACAAACCTACCTGCTACTCAAGCACAGCTTCCTTACTTCTTCACCAGATGCCTTTTTCCATGTGCTTCTGCTTTATAATTCTGGGTTGAGATTACTTAAAGGTGAATGGAAAACGCTGTATTAACGAAAACCCTGCCCTGAAAAACTTGTTTCAAACTCCTCAAGGTTCAGGGATTTGTTATAATTCATTAAAAATTAACTGTAAAATAAGTCTCTGGAAAATGGGATACGTTACAGGGGTGTTTTTGTTTTTAATAATCCTGGGCCAGACACGGAAAAAAAAGACAAAGATGAAGCTTAATTGAAACTCACTGCACAGGCAAAAGATAGGCTTCTGAAGTAAAACCCATTAGGATGGCTTTTATGAAATGAAATGAAACTGAGAGCATTCCAGGTTTTAATGGAAATTAAAAATACCATTTTTAGGGATGGACGTTTCAATTTGGATATATTAATTTTTAGAAATGCTGTTGTTGATGTTCCCTAGAAGAAAAACTTTTATTTGGCAGAGGAGATTAAATGCTCAACTCAAAACACTCTTTTTGCAAATTCTTGTTTGAGAGTGGGCAGATTTTGATGGTAAACTGGAATGAATCATCAAGAACTGAGCTGAGAATTAATCCTATTCAGACAATCCTACTGAAACTTTAACTAATTACTTGTTGTAATTATATTTTCTTATGGAAATTATAGCTAAAAGCAAAATAAACCCAAATCATTTCAGGAGAAAACAACCTTAACACTTTTTCTGAAAACCTTGCACTAGAAACATATTAATGAGTAGCAGCTGTGTAGTAATTTTTTTAATATAAGCTGAATAAACAAATGTATCCTAGCTAGAACAGAGCTAAGCTTCACGCATCAACATATCCATTCAGAGTTTTCAAATGGTAAAACACCATTCACAGCCAACTGAACTTTTTTTCTAATGAAAGAACTGAGTGATGTGACCAAAAAAAACCAACCCAGAAACTTTTCTGAGCACGAAGCAGATGATACAACAGCCCTGTGCAACCTCTAAAGGCTGCTAGCAGCATTCTGTGTAATGGTGAGGCTGCTCCTCTTGCACAAAAGCAAGAGGAAACGAATCACAGTAACCGAGCAGCATCCAGTATGTCAGCACCTAGCAACGTCAGGTCCTGGAATCACACAACTGTAGGATCACTAAGGTAGGAAAAGACCTCTCTGATCACCAAGTCCAACCCCAACCCATCCCCATCATGCACACAGACCATGGCCCACAATGCCACGTCTCTACATTTAAGCATCCTATCCACTGGAAACTTATCTACAGGGACACAGTAGAGCTGAGAGCTGAAGGTTTTGTTTAAATGTAAAGTCTGGGCGCCTGGGGTGAAGGAGAAGACAACAGGCTCTGTGGGTCAATCATTACTGAGCTGCTGTTCTGATGGAGCTGCAGCAAAAGGAGGGAAAAGTTGCAAAACCCACACTCAAAGGCAACAACAAGCAAAAAGACCTATATTTTGCCTTTTCTACTTCACACTACATTATTTTATTTTTTTCTTTTTTTCCCCAATTGTTTGTAAAACTTACCAAAATATTTCAAAGTGTGAAGGCTGTAACGAAAAAAGGGATCAGAGAGAGGTGTGGGCAACCCCTCCTCTGCACCCAAAGAGATTCCAACCCCATGAGCAGAGATACCAGCAGGGAGAAGCCATACATTTATTCAGAGGTCAGTATCACCCCAACTAGATGCCATAACAGACCTGAACGATCACATCGCTAAGTAATTAACTAAGTAATCAATTAATTAATTATAAAGGAAAGTTACTCTTGTAACATAAATCACTTCAGGAGCTCTGGTTTCAGAAATTAAGTGTTTACTAAAAGAACTAAAGAAAGAGAGCCCCATTGTTTGCAGGAGAGGTTCCCTTATCCTTAATTAACGCTCTGAGTGTAGGTAGCACTCAGATGACCGAAGACCAAATCATCCACAGGTGTAAATGAGCACAGGTGAGGATCAGTGCTCCTTAGAGTCGTTGATTGCCTGGGTCTAGATTTCAGCAATTAACAGAATAACTCCAGAACGCACAAAGTTTTCATTACTTTTTGATTAAAGACACTCAAGTAGACTTTTCTTTCCCACTAACAATTTTACACATCTTTTTTTAATTTCATTTTATTTTTTTTCTTTCCCCAGGACTTGAGCATCACTCAGATTAACCACACTCCATCAAGAGTGGATCTGAACATGGCCTCTAACCATTGCTGAAATATCATGTTTTTTGGGGTTTTTTTTTGTTTTTTTTCTATCTATCCTTCTGTAAAATGTTTATCTTGCCCTATGTCTATAATTCCTACTTTAAAATGCAGACTCTGGGGAAATGCACACTGTCCTGTACAAATACTCTGGAACCTTGGGTTACACCTCTACAACCTACAGAGAAAGTTGCTTGGGGACAACAGGGGAAGTTTCCATCAGCATTGCTGCCAGCCACTAATATCACTCAACATGGGGAAGAAGCAAGATGTGTGAAACTAGCATATATTGTAAAAGAGCTTGACTTGAAATCATCTAAATCAACTTAGATTCTATGTAAAGCAGAGATCTGTGCTCTCAGTAGCCAAAATGGGGTCTCTCATCCCCAGCATAGAGATCTGATATGCTGCAGAATATTGAAAATCAGCTTTTTTTCCCACCTCTTTCCTTTCTTTCCTTGTGGGAGGTGGCACAGCTCCTCAGAGTCACGAGAAAGGTGTTTGCATTTATTTTGCTGGAGGTAACCCTGCAACCTAAGATGAAAGCAAGGGCTCAGCAGATTGAAGGGAACAATGAAGATCCAATACCTTTTCCAGGAGGAGACGACTGTGAAAAATTTTGATAACCAATGCCCCTAGTTGTGTACTGTGATTAATCTCTTCAGATGCCACAGTTCTATTTATAACAACGCTTTAAGTTTCCTTGGAAAGAAGCAAGACTTTCATGCTAGCAACGCGTTCTGAGGCGTCAATTGGGATCTTCAATAGAATGGACCATCCAAGTGGTCAAAGAAAGCAAATTGAAGCACTGGTATTATACACCGAGAGGTGCAGGAGTTGCTCTGGTAGAAAAACTGCATGGGAGTGTGGTCAGTGGTGTGAGATGAATAAAGACACCTCCCCAAGCAGCGATGAGATAGCACCAGACTGGCATTACAAGATTAAGATCAGACGAACCTCTGGATAAAATCAGCCATTCTAAGTCCAAAGCAGGAGATGTGGTGCATGGGAAGGAGCAGAGTTAAGTAAGATGCCCCATGGGGAGAGCAAAGCCAGGACAGAAAATTCCATCCCAGCACCTCCCCAGAGCTGGCCAGGCTCTGTGCACCTGTGGCTTATCAGCGGCTGCACTTCACAGAGCTGCCTGGGCTGTTTCCATGAAAGCTTGCTGGAAGCCCTCCCGGTTTCACAGAGCCTCGGAGTCTGTGTTCTTGTAACTGTGTTGGATCATCCATTTGACTGCTAACTCCGCTGCGTTTTAACACTTCCAACAGGAAGATTCATCGGTACGGACCCAACTGGTGACAAACCTGTTCTTTTGACAAGAGTTAAAAATACCTATTTAAGATGGCTTTGCACGGATGTGAGCAGAAGTACATAAAAGCAGATGTCAGTTATTTAATTGGCTTAATCTTTTGTTCTCTGCTGAGTCAGACAAAAAGCTCAGAGATCTGTCATTATGCAGCTTTTCTTATCTATGAAGTCTGAATCTATTATACTGAGGTAGCACGTTTTTAATCCACTCTGCTCAGTATGACCTCATGGCTGTGAGATTGCATTGTCATATACAAACACTTAATTGTGTGGGCTTCATGCGGACACTGGGGGATTAAACACGATGGATTCAAATGTGAGAGAGCTAAATGCAGAGTATTGGCCTCATATATATATATATATAATATATATATATATATATATAGTTTTTTTACTAGGGAGAGGACACAATACAATATTTATCTGGTGCCAAGCAACTCACTTTTTATGCAGTACTGAACATTATCCATATAGAAGCGATGGATTTCTTTGCAGTTTGATCCTGTTCTAACAAGAATGTGAGTTTTGCAGAGGTGCAACAGGTCACAGTTCAGATCTGCTTTTCTCAGCTGATCAGTTGAACAAGCTGAGCTTTATCTCGGTAGTCTCTCTCCTGAAAGAGATGTTTCTGAAGTTCTCTGCTTTTCTTTTCTTTTTTTTTTTTTTTAACTTTCCCAAAATGGGGTAAGAGATGATAATGCTGAAATGATACTACGGTGACATAACAAAGAACAGTAAAGGTCAGACCAGATTAATTTGCTACAGGATCAGCTGGAGAATATTAAACCTCTTAACTGTAATCCTTTGATAACCAGTCCTATAATGTAATCATCAGTGTACATCCAATAACATCCACGTTAATTACTTCAGAGTTATATGTTTTTAATCAAAAGACAAACTTTGAAGGATGCTGGCACCCTCCACCACATCCCAAAAATGAAAGTAACTCTTTTCAAGTAGAAAGAGACTATTTGTATGAGGCGGCTGGGGAAACATCAGCCTGGAAAATGTCCTTATGAAGGAAGCGTCTGTCACAAGTCAAAATGTTATCACTGGTCCCTGGGGAAGGGCAGCCTAGGTACAAACAGAAGGGCAACGCTCGGGGCTGAGATTTAACAGGCAAAGTGTGGATTCTGCAGTTTGGAGAGCATTATCAAGCTGCATCTGAGCAGCTCACCCCAAAAAAGTATAAGAAGTCCAATGTAACTCCAAGAGGAAGAGGTTTTATCTGAGCACAAAGAATTTAATATTCCTGGGGAAGGGGCAGCTGCCTTTTACAGGACTGCAGGAGCACAGAGTGAAAGCTGTGTCCCCAGGGCCACATCACAGCCCTGTGGAGTAGAGTCCACCCTGGGGTCACCTCCAGCCCACAGCAATGGTTCATCTGCTGTGTGGACACACAGACAGCACCAGGCTGTGACCATCCCAGAAATAGTTAACTACCCTCTGAAGCAAGAGTGGGAGTTCCGCACATCTTGTGTGCACAAATGTCTTCCAGATAGGTGGAAAAATGGGAAAGGAGGAGAAAACTATGTCTGTGGATTGATCCAAGCCAAAAACGTGGCAATGCTGAAACATTGATGGTGCTGGTGAAGGTGCTACAGTGCGCTTTGGAAGACTGTCTGCTACCTTTGTGCCTAAATAGAAAATTTGAGGTGTAATTTGAAGCATTCACAGTGTAACTGTTAGTAAATTGTTGGTACAGAAGCTAGCTAAGCCCTCCCTTCTCTCTCCAAAAGAGCAGAGATGGAGCTGGACTGAGTCTGGGTAAAATGCTCCAACTTTTAACAGAAAGGGCAAATGCTGTTTTCCTCAGAGTAGCTCGTAAAGTCTCATAGTTCTTGGGAAAAAAATAATCCCATGGGTACTCTGAGAAAGAGTATTTATACATGACTTCAGTTCCAAATATGACGTAAAAGTCTGGATGTACCCAATTTTAACAATGTCCTTTTTGATCCTCACAATGTCATTATTTCACAGTGCAATCTCACGTTTCCATATCTCCTGACTCTCAATAACCTTTCTAGTGAAATCTGCTAAACGAAGATGGAGGTGAACAAATGAACTCATGAGCGACAGCTGGGCTGAAGCATAAAGCTCCTCCAGAACAAAACAATGCAGGATGGATGGGTGCTGTGCCCATGAACACATCCCAGGCCTGGACGTCAGCATGGGCACTTTGTGCCCAGCAGAGCTTTGTGCCATAACAAAGTGCTGAAATTTATTCAGAGATGAAGATGAGTCTGGGAGGTCTCTTCAAACCGACTTGCAGCTTTTGTCATATCCTTCCTTTGCTAAAAACTACAATCTAAACCTGCTTCCTACAATCTAAACCTAAAGCTTCCATCGAAACCAAAATCACTTGGACAAACCCATGAAGAAACAGCATGCGTACTTTACACTGATGACTGATCCCCATATGTGATTGTACTTAAAAAAAATTAGAAAGGAAAGTTGACCTCAGGGCAATTCTTGCTCTGGGTTTTGCTGTAATACAATAGGATTTATAAATCTTTAATTGCAGTTGGTTTGTTATAAATGCTTAATGATAACATGATGTCCAAATGGCTGTTGGAGGGTATCAGTGACTAGGCAGAATTACAAAGCTGCAGTGCTGTAAGTAACCTAGCAATGGGCAGAAGATACAAGGGATTCACAACTGTTCTAAATATGTGCCAGGGATAATGGGGTGTGTAGTGCGTGTGTATGCGCACAAGGATGTGCGTGTGCACGGATTTACATAGCAATAATTCAATCAGCTTGTCTGGAAATTCTTAGTTTGTGTGGGAAGACCATTGAATCACTTGAAATGGCTTTTAATTAAACCTTTAAAGGTTCATTTCGTCAAAGAAATTCTCAGAGCTCACACTGCTCTTTGGCACCCCAGCACTCTGCATGCTGCTGTGGAAGCCTCCCCACCTACAGGGCACAGCCAGCCCTACAGCAAAGGCTGTTCTGATCCACTTGTTCCCTTTCTTATCCTGTTTCTCCATGGGACTGGTGAGAGAAGAGAGAGGAGAGGACCCCACCAGGTACGATGGGTGCTGTTGGTTAAGTGTCAGTTAAAAAGAGACTTCACATAATCACAGAATCATCTGACTTGGAAGGAATGAAACCCTAAAGGTCATCTGATCCAACCCCCTGCAATGAGCAGGGACATCCACAGCTCTATCAGTGCTCAGAGCCCATCCAGCCAGATCTGAATGTCACCAGGGATGGGGCACCACCACCTCTCCAGGCAATCTGTACCGGCACCTCACCGCCGTTACTGTAAAAGACATTTTTGTTATGTCTAGTCCAAATCTCCCCTCCTTTCATTTGAAACCATTTCCCCTTGTCCTATCACAACAGACCCTGACAAAGAATCTGTCCCTTTCTTACAGCCCCTCTTTATATGTATATATGTCTACATACATATACACAGAACACATACATTGGTGATCTGTTGTTGTTTTGTTTGTTTGTTTCAGAAGGGAAGATAAAGCAGTACTGAAAGCTCATGGCTGTCCTCACTCATCTGGCTTCCTGAAGCTTTTACTCTGCACCATTTACCCTGCATAAATCAATTGCCAGAATATTAGTGCTTTGCTTCCTTGTTTACTCTGAAAGATTATGTCCCATTAGCAGATTTGTCTTGTAATTGAACTGAAGTGTAAAATGCCAATGTTCTGACAGCCTCAATAGACAGGATTAACTGCTGCAGACATTTCTGTCCTCTTTTGAAACATTTTGATTGAGTATAATTAATCCAACTGAACTGATAGGATGATGGATGCTTCCAGCCACGGTGGTTTGCAAAGTCAAGCAAGGCTGGACATATAGATCACAACAAGATAAAGAGGTAATGACAGACAATGGCTTCTGTTTTTATAGAGCACTTTTTCACTCCATACAGCTACATCACAGTGGCAAAGCATAAACATCCCTCTGTGTCCAGTTTCATTGAAAGACACAGAGAGAATCCCAGAGAATAATGATGGGTACAGGGTTTCCTGAAAGCTGCAAAAGAAACCCACGGTCCTGCTCTGCTGTCCAGCCTGGGCTCTGCCACTGCCCTTTACTTACTGATTCTGTCACATTGTCCTCTGGCCACATCTGCTCTGGAGGCTCAGGGCCAGCACAGCAACTGAGAGATGCAGCATTTATTCTATGTGGGATAATGGAAAAGGAGATATCAGCCTCACAGGTACCCAGACCCAGGGTAAGAATGGAGGAAATGTCCTGCACTTCCAGATGAAAGGTTTTAAGAACTGAGGACAAATAGATGCCTTGCAGTGCTCCAGGGCACAGCCTTCAAGTTCTGTTCACAGAGGCATCATTGTTCTAGTTTAGCAGAAGTATTTGAGCCTCTAGCCTCTGACCAAAATTAAGTTAGAAATCTTGTAAAAGAAAAAAAAATGGTATTATTGCGGTTAGTTCCTCTTAGCAATACTGGAATTACAGAAGCATGAAACAATGAATAAAAGGGAAAAAAATCAGAAGATACGTGTCACCATGTGCCTTTATTTTCAATTACTATCAAGAGAAGACCATTACTATTTCCTACACGTGCAAAAACAACACCTACAGTTTGGCTCAGCTCCTTGGGCTCCTGCAAGCTCTTGAGCACCCGGCACAACTTACGTTATAAATCAAGAGGCAAAATGAAATTATACCTAAAGAGATCAAATGATTTGTGCTTCAGCTGGATTTCCGCAGCCCTCTGCTCATGGGCTGGAAGGTCAGCAAGTGGATAGCTCGGGGAGTCATATTCTGCTTTATTATATAACACCTATCTCCGGAATTAAAGCTTAATCCCAAACTGGGGCTTGGAGCACAAATCAGACAGGAGTTGCCTGCATTATCAGTAACAAAACCACCCTGCTTTTGGATGGCACAGTAACAAGCATAAGCAATCAGGATGTTTTTCAATCTGAGCCACCATGTAAGAGAAATGAAGCTGATAGTTCTCCTTTGCTGCAAGGCTACAGCAGCTGTCCAGAAAATAAAGGTTCTGGCCAGCACTTCTGATGAAACGGAGCTTGCTATGGCATTGGGTGCCAAACATGCTGCTGATAGAAGCAATAAATCCACATCCAAAACCTAAAAATAATATTGGGATTGTTTTAAATTAAGGTTACGGGATATGGATTTAATTAGACCCTGCATGGATTCTGAATAGCAGTTATTACATATTTGTTCAGGTTTAAGTATTTTTATAGGATTTTTTTTTAATCCTGTTGGAATACTTTTCCTATGGGATGAGGATCATCTTTGTGAGAGGAAGAATGGTCTTGTGGTTAAGGCTGGCCTGAGACACAGGAGATCTGTGCTCGATTGCTGGCTCTGCCATAGACACTCTGTGTGAGCTTGGGCAAGCCATGTAACAACCAGCTTTTTCTTCTTAAAATAAAAGTCCAAGGCCCATTTAAGCATCTAAAAGATGCAGCTGCTGAGAACTGCTTAGTGCTCTGCATTAAAAAGAGGAAAAAAGAAGAAGAAGAAAGCTGGCTGCCTATCTAAGAGTTGTCCTCTTTTGGTCCTTTCAGTGCATGCTGAGAATTTCTGAACTTTTCTCCCTTCGTGTTTTTATTCTTCATCTGCACAGCAAACCCATAGCACTCCTCTCACACACAGAGATTCTGAAAGTGCTTGCACAGCTGCACATGGGGTGTAGGACTGGGATGAAGTTGAAATGGTTTTACTTTGGTTTTTATGCCAACAGTGGGTGAAAATATGAGAAATATCATTGCTCCTTGCCAAACTGGTTGGCCTACTGCTGCAAACCACCCATCAAAAGGAGGTGGCAGCGGGATGGTCATTCCAGTGTGAATACCATTGGGGTTCAGTGGATGGTGCCTGGGTGTGGGGAGTGGAGTATTTGTTTATGGCTCCCTCCAGCACTTGATTTTCAGACTGGTCATGCATAACGTTGACTCATTCTGCCCCTGGTTTAAACCACATGCTGCACAAGGTGGGGGCTCAGAAGGAGACCCATCAGCCTTCGGAATACATTCTCCAAGCAAAGGCTTCTCCTCCACTTTCTCTGCAAATCCTCCTACTTGTGAAGTAGTTGAAAATGGCAATTAAAGCTGTCTTCGTCAATGAAAGCACAAAGCTCTTCCTGAGTAGCCTTTCAGATGCTGTGCTAAGGGCTGATATTTTCTCCTGCTATAAAGTCACCTGCTACAATTACCTGTGCTGTTCACATGCTCCCATTCTCTTGCTATAGATAAGCAGCTCTGCATTTATTAATATTTTAAAATATTAATTACCAATGGCATTGGCGAAGTACCTGATCCCTTAATTGCTACGAGCTGAGGGAGTGCAGATGAAAGGTTGCAGTGCTTTGTCCACTTGGCCTTGCGAGAGCTATAGACACCCTGTGGGACAAGACATCGGGCTGGGTTGGGAGTTTGGGTTCTCATCCTATGGTACATTACAGGGCTATGAATGCAACCTGTCTGCTTTCCTGTGAACAGCAGTACTTGCAAAGCTGCTTCAACACCACATTCAAGACATCTTCTCCTTACTTCTCTTATACTTTTACTTGCTGAGCATGAACTTGCCCTAGTGCTAGTCACATGGGATGGCACCTCAGTATCCCAGTAACAGTTCTGGGGACACTGGGACAATTGGATAGAGAAAACCTCTCAGTTCTGTGCCTGTTTCCAGTGGAAATTTTTCTTTTCCTTCTCTTTTTTTTCTTTCTTTTTTTTTTTTTTTATTAGTAGTATGTTCCCCAGAATGTAAAAAATGTCCCATGTGAATTTCCACCCGTTTCTGCTGGCCAGTACACCCAGGTTTCGCTCTGGAGTGTGTCCAGAATGGAACACATTTGCAATATATTTCCTGAGTCTCATACGGTGGTTGGGTGAGTTTCCCTCCAACAGCTGCGTAAGAGTCAAAAGATAAAAACAGATTCTGGCGTTTGTGCCCATCCGGAGCAGAGGCTGTGAGCAGTGCTACAGGAGCTCACTGCTAGAGCCCATGGCATCCCCACGCAGCTACTCATTGTGGCTTTGGAAGGGGTTAAAATTGATGTAATTGATGAAGATGTTAAAGAGCAGTGGTCCCAGTACTAACTTTTGAGGGACACCACTTGTCACTGTCCTCCATCTGGACGCTGAGCATTCGACCACCACTCCCTGGGTACGACCAGTTCCTCGTCAACTGAACACCATCAAATCCATACCTTTCCAATCTGGAGGGAAGGAAGTTGTGGGCTACTGTGTCAAAGGCCATACTGAAGTCCTTCAGTGGTTCTTCCCTTGTTCACAGATGCAGTTATGTCATACAGCTCATACCCAATGGTCCAGGAACCAGAACAGCCCCCAAAACAGTTATTGCCAGAGAGAAATTTGGAGGGAAAAAGAATAGGGGAAAAAAAGAAAAAAAAAACACAACACAAAACAACCAAAAAACAAGAATGAATGCCTGCCTGGCTATGTCCAAAGTGCCATCTGAATTATTTAATCTAGTATTATTTCAATGAATACAAATGTATTTGGACCGTTAACTTATGTCAGTAAAATCATTCTGAAAATCATCAACCTCACAGCCGCCCATAATAACTCCCTGTTCCTGAGTTAATCAGTTAATATTCCTTTTCATCTCTGTCTCTTGGGCTCAGTTAAGCTGTGGTGAAAATAAATGATCTTGAAGGACTCAGAAATATGTTCCAAATATTCTGTGGCACATATCTGAAAAATTCCAGGAAAATCTCACTCTTATCAGGAGTTCTCCTCTCTGTGCTCTTGTAAAGGTTAAAGATAAATCTCAGTCAGTTTACAGCTAGGAAACAGGCTAAGATGGGTCACTTCGTATGACAGATGGATTAATATTATTTCTGATTGATCTTAAGGAGGTCACTCAAGATTCACTTGCCAGAGGCAGGTAGCTGAAATGAAACTGTACTTTCTCTGTTTCCAACACACCACAGGAGCCATAACAGCAGTATCATCATTGGGCACTCTTTCAGTGCCTGTCAACAGGACATTGCAAAGTACTTTATCAGTAGGAATTAATTAGCTCATATAGTGTGAGGTCAGAGTTATAAGCCTGCTTTTAAAGTGAAGTAAATGAAGGTGCAGACAATTTAAGTGACACTTGACAGAACACTTCTTTGTGATGGATAAAGCCAGGAATTCACTTCCCAGATTCCTGTTCTTGCTTTGCCTTGTCTTTTCCTCTAACTGAACTAGCACTCCCAGTAATTGCTGGGGGAGGTGTGCTGCAAAGATTCTTTGGCCTGATCACACCATTTAAACACCCTAGAAACAGCATTAATTCGCCATATGGCCAACAGCATTCAATTCCAGCTAAGCTATAAAATCTATACTAACCCAAATCCAAACAAACACAAGCATGTTTTCTTATTACCCACTTAATATATGGTTCTTCTTTCCTTGTAAAGGACATATGTTTTTGAACGATTCAATTTACACACAGCCACAATGAGATCTGCTTGCAGGTGGGCTTTTGTTCCCAGCCCTACTACATTTCCCCATTTGCTTCTTGCACAGAACCGTTTGAATGGTCTTCAGTAACTGGACTGCTTTGCTGACAAAGAAAAAGGGCTTGATCACAGAGACAAAAGAATTGCAGGCTCCCCAGGAGATCATAAAGTTAGACTGTAGTTCCATTGATTCATGGCCTATGTGTTTCAACAATGAAAACAGAAAACACTGAGTTTAGCCTTGTTGAATCCAAAAAAAGAGTCTACCAGTAGACTGGAATGCAGAGGATAAATGCTCTCACCATGGCTGGATTTTAGCAAGAGTTGAAACATCATCCTTCCTGCATCTGAAGAGGGACAAATTATTATGAATATTTTAAGAAAACAAATTTTAAAAATAATAATAATAATTTAAAAAAAAAGACAGAAGGAAAAGCAGCTGAAATTTGGACTCTTCAGGCTGTGCAATGCAGAGGACATAGTGACTTTGCTCTCCTTTCTGCCTTGTTGATGCTTCTGCTCTCAAGTTGAATTTAGTATTAACTCTACTTTACTACTTCCTTAAGCTTGAAAATAGGCAAACTTGGTGTTCCCAGTTTTACCAGTCATTCAACTCGTGGCAATAATATTTATCAGGAAAAGGTGGGAGGTTTGAAGGGTGTTTGCAATCGTGGGGGAGAAGGTGGCAGTAAAAGCTTGTGCTTCATATAAATTGTATAATGGGCATTGACTGGGTGAGCACTGACTGAAGACCGAGTGGCATTCCTGGCCTCTGACAGGAAGACATCCATTCACCTTTTATGTCCATTCTTGCAGCCGTAAGTGGAATCTTTGCCTGATGGACTATTGCCAGTGCATTCCTGAGATGGTAGACTACTTCAGCTTTTGTGTAAGATGTGCATTCGTTCTTTTTCACATCAGTAATACATTACACAAAACAGCATCAAGTGTGACTCAGAAAGAAAGGGGGATTAGAGGTACCACACAGTACAAAGCATACCACACGTGCCAGACAAAGTCACAGGTTCAAGCAATAAGCAGATGGAGACAAAGCAAGAGGGCACGAGTAGTGTGGAAATGTACTTAGGAAGCTGATCTTAGTTTTTGTTGGAGAGCAACAACAAAAAACATGTCGAAGAGGTTTTGTATTCAGCAGCAGCATCATAAGCTGAGTAAGTTCTATCTTAAACCATTAGCCTCTGTACTCCCAGTGGAAGGTGGTTCCAAGCCCTCCTTGCTCAGGCTGCTGGTTGTTGGTGCCCATCCTGGTTGTGTTCAGCACCATTTTAGTGCCATTTGTTCTTCTGCTAAGGCTTGCTTTAACTTACAGTCTTCTTTCCTCTGGCATTTACCTCCAGAAGTATTTATGCAATCCTTTCTCCAGAACTACAATTTCAAGGATAAATAAGTGGAGGTCTTCAATTTCATCTCATAAGAATAACTCTACAGATAATACTCTGACTTCTCATTTACAGCTCAAATTTATGATATTGCCACTTCTATCTCCTAGAGAGATGTCTCTGAACACGCTCTAAGACTGATGTGATTATTTCATGGGTAATTCATGCAGATTCTACACAATCACATTGCAACTATCTCAGTTCCTGTGCTCGGTTCCGCTAACAAGGTCTCTGCTCATATCACCACCCATGAATTTCCATCCAACACAAATGCTAGGTTCAAAATGCTTTGTGCCATGTACAAAGCAGCTTGAGAAACATAGTAAAACTGACTGACATTGATACACTGCCGTCCTGAAAAACATCCAATTATTTTACAAAAACAGACAATTTCAGCTATGCCCTTCTACTGAAATGCAGACAGCTTCTAGTGTGGAAGGTGGAATCTATTAAATGCCAAGGACCAGCCTTATCTGACAAGAAGTAAATCATCCTCACTAATGGAAAGAGAAATTTTGGGAGGCAAAAGGTAATGAGGTTTGCTTAGTTCACCAGTGTTGCTGACTATACTCTTATGAAACATGCCATGGGATCTTTAATGATGTGGTATTTCATGAGTAAGAAGAATCTTTTCAATGTGACAGCTGAGGGATGCCAAATGCTAAACACAAAGCTCCCTAACTTCACAAGTGTTTGTCCTGACTCAAAGGGAGTAGTGCCACCTACTGAACCAGCAGCACCGTTCCTGCCACAGCTGTATTCTAATGCAACTCATTTGGTTGAAGCCCATGGTCTCTCAGATGAATGCACTTCCCTTCCCAAGAGCAGCAGGTGCAGGACACAATGACTCATTTTGATGATGTAGATATGTCAGTGGTGGAGTAATGTTACTTGCTCTATGGCACCTTAGTGTTACCTTCAGAATGAATATAGTCATTGTTTTGGTAAGGTAAGAGATAGGTGAAGCTGGATCAAGAGAGTAATTGTAACGTGCTACTGCTTCCTTAATAAAAGACAGGGTTCAAGACAGTCATTTCTGCAATGATGTAAGTGCCAATTACACTGGATATCAATTTTCTTTTTGGAAATAATCCCAATTATCTTCTTCACACTTTCTTTTACTTTAGTTCCCCAAATTAGTCACATATACATCTGTGCTTTCTGTAGCACAGAAAGGGGTTCAACTCTTAAGAATAACCAGTAATCACTGAGATATTGCCTTTCAGAAGAAATGGGGAACACTCTACCTCTGTCCTCCTACCATTCTTTTGATACTATACAATTGTAGGGTAGACTTTTTAGTGGTTTACTTGGTTCTTGTTATTCCTTTACCTTAAAAATATCAGAAGTATGTTGTCTTTCTGTTTTTATTGTGTGCATTTCTTGAGAAATACCTCAGTCTCGTCTTTTGAGACGATTAACGGACAATTAACCCAAATTAGTTTACACATTTGTTAAGACTGATTTAACTACCCACAAGTATTTGTTTCAGGATACCATAATTTGTTCAAAATGGAGCAAAATATTTAATCTAGCTATTCTTAGGGTTGATTAAGAGGTAGCAACTCATCACTCTTGAAGATGTAGTGGTTAGAGCTGGTTTGAATATTTTTGGAAGTCATCCTTTTTCGGCAGAAATCCCAAAATTGTTTCATCTAAAGTATCTTGGCTATGTCAAAATTTTGGTGAATCAAAGGCAGGCTTCCAATGGAACCATGCCTGGATTCACGATGGGCTACTGCAGATCTGAGGGCTTCCAGTGTAGGCGATGCCCAGGCAGCCTCTGTTGCCAAGCTCACCCCAGTGCAACAATTTGAAATAGGAACATGGATGGTGGTGGAGAACCAGAGGATAAAATATAGAAAAGACATTGAAAGAATTTTAAGCAACCATAATTAAATTTAGCTCATCTCAAATATCAGTTTTCCCATCCAAAGTAATATCTTTGACATTGTCAGCTTATTTGTTCCCCAGCCATTCATTGTCTCCTGTAGGCACATACTGCCAAGCTAATAACAACCAGCTTCTCGGACAGAGTTAGTGGCTGGACACAGCAGGGTCCAAGCTGAGAAGGTGCCATAGGCCCAGCTGGGCTCCTTGGGGAAACAGTGGAGGGGTTAGATGTGCCCACAGAGGGGATGTTCCCAGCTGGGAGTGGGACTCTTGCTTTCACAGCTGCCTCTGCAGAGCTGCAGGGTCTGAGTCTGAGCATAGCTTTGGTCTTCTGTGAAGGAGTTCCAGGAGGCTCTGATAGACCAAATGCCTGTCTCTTTCAGAAATACAGTTGTTAGACTATCTTTCCTTTATATGAGGCTGGTGAAACACCGTGAGCATCTCTACCTCTGAAAAGCTCAATTTGAAGGAACGTGAATCAGTCAATATTTGAAGTTGTCCCATGTCCCACAGAATTAATAGCAGTGCATCGGTGTCATCAACATATGTTGTAGAGAAGTGAATAGCAGCAGCTTCAGACCTCTCAGACAGTTTTCCTGACATCTCTCGCAATGCTGAAATGTCCACACAAGTCACAGCACATTGCTCCTAGAGATCACTCACTGCTCTTTGGAAGATAACACATGCTTGACAAATGCAATTCACAATTGAAACAGGAACAAGCTCACAACATTTGCTACTGAGAAAGAAATTAAGAACCATATTCATCCACATAATGCAATCTGAGGAACCTTGCCACATTCTACACTAGTTGGCAATTTCTTGTATATTTTAGTTTTCAAAGCTGTTTTCACTCCTTTCTTCTTTTTCCTTTCTCCATCGTATTTTTGTCAATCAATAGAGATAATTATGCTGCCTTAGCAGTGGCAGAACATATATAGCTAAATAGCAAGAAAAGATGTAAAACTTTCCAACCCTTTTTGAGGGGATTTACACAGAAATTCAGCATGACAAAGTTACTCTTGCCAGGAAAAGGCACTGGGATAGACTATATTCCCATAAGGACCTCAGGATTTGATGAAGATGGTTTCAGTGTGAAGAAGCAATTAGAAAATAATATCTTGATCACATCTGCCAGACATTCATACCTCTGAAGTTCAATTGTATACACAATGTTCTTGGTTTGCATTATCTCCACTGTGATTTATTTCTTTCCATGAAAGTATTGCCTTGTAAAAGTTTTTTAGACTGTAGGTGTAGAATATATTTATTTTAGGATGCTTTAACAAGAGGAAAAGAAACCTAAAGTATTTGCAAAGACATGTTCGACTAGCTGGCCTTTACATTCCTTCCTTCTGGAATAAAGAGTTTGCAAAAGAAATTGCCAAAATAACAACTTAACAGCCTGTCAACTAATGAGAAAAGGAGGATGTGGATTTGGAGATATGGAGCAGAAATAGCACCATTTGGCAAGATCCCATGTGTAAGAGGAGAAAATTAGAAGGTACAGACATATATAGCTAAACAAAAAATTGCCATTCGCAAACTCAATTTTGAAGTGGGTGAAATATCTTATGAAAATGCAGATTATGACAAGTGAAGATTGTTAGCTAATTGACAGAATTTTTGCTCTCCAAACTTAGGAGCAAAAATGAATTAAACAGTTTATTCTTTCTCTATATTTTGAGTGTGCACCTCATGTTGCATTGGTTTACAACAAATAAAAATCTGCAGACTTGTACCAACATAAGCTATCGTAGGAGGGAAGGAATTCAGGAGAAGGAATGCTATTTCTTACTAATTTGGGACCCCTGGAAGAAGCAGTCCAGATAGAGGAGTGAAATGCTGGTCAATAGTAGTAAAACATGTTAAATTAGAGGTTGGGATGGTGTCCAAGCCAGGATTTGCAAAGGAATATTTAACTTGGGAGAGGTTGTGATAGATTACAGGAAAGTGAGGGGTCACCCTGTTAGACAAGAGAATAGGGATTTGGCCCACTTAGTGCTGCAATCGTCATTTATCCTGCTCTTTGGTCTGCTGGAAGAATTCAAGTTCCTGCTGAAATCAGTCTGAGTGAAGCAGAATCTGGGAGAGGGTTTTTGAGGAGGCTCCTTCCAAGCCAAGACCAAGAAAAGGCTTTTTTTTTTTTTTCTCTCAAATCAATGATTTGTTCTTTGTAGAGTTTTCTGTCTTATTTTCTCTCTTTACAAAGAGAACTTACTGATTTCTCTCTGATACCAACATTGCATATAGAGCTGGATCTATAATTCATGAGAACGAAAACAGTGGCATCAGAAAGAAAACTCATCATAAATTAAGCTATTAAGCTTTTAAATGAGCAGAGATGGCAGCGTGGGGATGCAGAACATTTATTACAATGCTAAATATAGGGACAGTGCTAAAAGGTTTTCATCAATACATGGTAAGAACAAAATACTGAAGGCACTTTGAGCTCCAGTTTTTGTTCTCTGCAAACTGCAATAACAGTTTATTTCCCTTGATTTTGGGTTAGTTTTTGTTGTTGTTTGATCTAATATTTTTAGGGGCTGTCTTCGCCCTCTGTATTCAAGAATGTTTCTCCCACCATTGGAGGATGGCTGCATTTTCAAAGTTTTCCCTCAGCAGCATCCATAAGATGACAATTTTAAATAGAAGGTAGAAAGAATAGACTGAGGATCTTCCACAGGTACTCCCAGAGATCCCTTGTTGTACAAATGAATTGCTTATGAAGAAATTTCTCAAAAACCATAGAGCTATGGCTCTATGAGGTGGGTGAGGCAGCAACTCTTCCAACAGCGCCAATGGGCCAAGAAGGGACTTCTGCTTCCTGGATGAACTCAGCAAGTCACCTGTTACATTCTGAATTGACTCGTTCTGTGTCTACAGACTTCCTACAATATCCATACTCAAGTCCCCAACCTCACTGGGCCAAATGCTGTCACCATTACCCACCACAAATATGGTGTATAATTAACAACTCACTACAGACCTCTCAAATTTGTCCCTATCTGATTGTGTAGGGGATTAATTTCACTGGTTTAAACAGGTCTTGCAAAAGACCCAGCTTTTATGACAACAAAAGGAATGAGGAAGAGATACAGCACGATGAAATATGAAAGAAAAATAAAGCTGCAGCTTCAGCTTGTGTAAATCACTTGGAGCCGTGCCTGAGGTTTTCTATTTGAAGCTAAGTATGATAGTTTTCTGTGGGAGTTGAAAAATACAAAAGTTCTCCTGGGATATTGTAAACATAATTCATGTTCACTCAGGCAACCACTGACATCACTTCCGCCGCACACAGTCCAAGGCACTGAATGTGCCGGGGCTTTGTTAAAAATAGTAGCTTCATAAATCTGCCCATTCCTTTAATTAGGCAGCCTTGATGACAGGATTAAGATTGAATGCTTTCATTTCAGATTGGTTAATGAAGTGCTTTCTAATATTTTGATGTTGCGCACAATGGGCTGCCCTCTAAAGGTATCTATCCTATCTGCAGAGATGTACCATGGCGTGGTATTAATTGCTACAGGCATGGCTGGAGTGGAAAAACTACCTTATTGAAAGGTTAAAAGAGAAGATTATGTAGACATTTGATTTTCTCCTGTTGCATTTGTAGACTACAAACAATTTGCAGATGGATGAGGCTATGCTGTTCTGCTCAATTTTTTTTTTTAATTAGCTATTTCATAGAGCAAACATTTGATCAAGATCAAAGAACATTTTCATATTGTGTTCTTCTCCTCTGTCTAGCTCCTAATGAAATATCATTAATTGAAAAAAAAAAAAAAGAAAAAAAAAAAAAGCCTAAGTCCAAAAAGAACAAAGTCATCCACAAATGCTGTCCTTCTATTCTGGGACTGAAATTCTCCATGGATGAAAGATGAATTTGGTGCATCTGAGGAGAGTCTAGCTCCCTGCAAGCAAGTTTCCATTGACCCACACTGCCAACTGTGCTCAGACCACTCACAGGGACTTAAAGAAACTTAATCACACATCCTAGCTCAGCTATTGTCCAGGGAATTGCAACCGCCAGGAGATTTATCTGATATACAGGAGATACAAGTTACCTAATAGCCAAGCTGTCAGCGCTGTCCTATATGAGATTGGTGGTTACTGATGTGGCCAAACGGATTACAAAACATGTGCTTAAATCCTATTCATTACATTCAGCTGAAAGCTTTTCCGAATCCCGAGGAGCATTTTTTCATTTGTGAGTTGACGGTGTTCAAAACCTGCTGTGAAAATGCAGCACCCACAGAAGCCTGAGAGGAACACGCAAGAGAAGAAACTGCCATGCTCTGTCAAAAGGAAAACCAGAGGTGCTGTACGAAACAATAACATGCAAATCCAGGCCAGGGGAAAGGAGGGAAAATCGTTTTTCCTGCTCCTGAGCCTGCTTTGGCCAACTGCTGAACATCTGGTCTCCCAGTGTGTTTTCTCACATCGTGCCAGTACCTAACTGGAATAAACAACTTTATCAAGATCCTTGTTTCTTACCATCAGCGGCCGATAAGAAAACTTACTCCTATCAGCGTGAGATTCAAGCAGAGGGAAGAAAGATTTATGCCTGTTTGAAAGCAGCCTCCACCCTGCCTGATTGTTCAGTGCTGCAGAGAAACGTGAAGCCTGAGCGCGTGGAGTATTATTTTCCAGGAGGCTGTAGATCTCCGCACTGCTCTCGCCACCCACCAGGCAGTAGCGCACAGCTCCAATTTGTTTTACGTGTAAATGACAGTGTGCTTCCCCTCTGCAATTTACTGTAATACTGATATTTTGCACTTCCACAGCTCCTTCCCTTCCCTAAGCTCTGACTGTTCAGGAAACAAGAGTATATTGTGTATTATGCCAACAGCATGCTCCAGAGGGGAGAGCAATTGATATTTTGATGGGTCAATCAGGACCAAACCCCACATCACTGTTCTGATGGTAGCTCTATAGTTTAAGCCACTCGGACCTGTAGGGATGGAGTCCAGCTCTTGTTTCTGTTATTGTCTTCTAACCTTCAGCCGTAGATATCTGCAAACTTGACGTTCTATTTGCAAGCTCTTTATACCATCATCTGTTTAAACAGATCTATTGCCTTAGATGGGGAAATACATTTGGAAAATTACCTATTTTCAGCACTTATAAGACCACTTGAGCTGTCAAAAGTCTCTTTTCATGCAGTCAGCCTAATAAAGATTCTTTTCTGTAGGTGTGTAGGTTCTTTATATGTGTTAGGGAGCTGGGTTCCATTTTTGCTTACAGTAGGCTCATCTTTCTGCTGGGAGCACTCCCCAAAACTGCTCAAAAGAGAAAAGCATACTCAATATCATCACGTTACTGCTATCACCCTCTTGCTTCCAAAGCAAGTCAGAATAATAATAAATGACTTTTAGTTTTCATATTCAAAAAAGCAATATTATGCTTTTTATATCATTGAAACATGAATTATTACTTTTTACGTATTTTTACCTAACTTAGTGCTGAAAATCTGCTTGGCCAGGCAATGTCCATCCTCCTCCCAAATGAGAGAACTGTGTGGCTAACACATGCACACACACACACACACACACACACACACACACACACAAGGTGCACAGTACAACTGACTTTTTCTTTCTGTACAGGCTCAGAGCAAATTCAGCTTGAGTCAAACAGATGGGATTCCCTGGTGAAAACCTCTTTTATATTAAAGCAGTTTGATCTGGGGGTCCCAGCTTGAACAAAAGCTGAGTTGAGCAGTTTAAAAGTTCAAATTCAGTGCATTAGGAATCTTTCAGTACAGTTCAGTATGACTGATGGACTCTGCTAAGGAGAAGGAGAAGTACTAGAGTTTAAGAGGCTTTCCCACTGCAAGCTTTCTCCTTTCATCACTTCCAAGACAGAACAGGTGAAATGCTCTGCCACGTGCTTGGCTAAAGAACAATCTCATTAACCTTTCATACTTAAGAGTGCCATGCCTTTATATAAAGTAATGACATCCATTTGTAGAGCTGATTGCAGCGAGAGAAGAATATTACAAAATAATCATACAACTATTTCAAGCACTCTATTTGGCCAAATGTAGCAAGGGCACTCTGAACAAGAAGTACCTGCCACCGTCACTGCCTTATCTTCTGAACATGTCTGAACAGGAGATTAATTTCTATAATACCTCCACTTAGCATGATAGCAGAAAGAAAATAGCTACTCTAAGGGGATTTGATATCTAAGTGTTTTGACATGTCTCTCTATCTCTTTAGGCTCTTCTGCTATATCCATTCCTATGATACCTGAGCACCTTTTGACCTTCTAAAAAATGAGAAATCATTCATTCTTTCCTTTTTTTTTTTTTTTTGAAATGTTAATTAAAACACCCTTTCAATGTATGTCAAGCCATCATCACCTAAGTGAGGGCCAGTAGATACTAGTTGGCAGCATTCCTTAGAAGTGTTTTCCCGAAGAGCTGGTTTCATTTGGTGCTTTGAGACAGAAAAATCATCTCAAACCCTCTGCAGGAATGCATACATCTGTAGCCAGGGAGAGATCAAAGTCTCCGTGTTGCCAGTTGTGCTGCCTTCTGCTCCCTGATACTTCAAATCCTAGCTTGAGTTGGAATTCACAATAATTATATCACAGCCTCATGACCTCAAATGATTAGAGAAGCTCTTCCATACTAAGTACAGACACAAATCATGCCAGGACTCAAACAATGGCTTCTTTGGAAGGCTACTCTTCAGAAGGATTATGTACGACTTCCCAGGCTTAGTCCAAGGGACTGTCAGAGTGCTGGAACTCTGCTTCCCCTCTTTGTTTCCAACTCCTTTCTTGCAGCTCCCACCCCGGTGCTCCACGTCCCCGATCCCCTCTCCTCTGCTGACCTCTACTCCTCTCCATGAGGTGACTCGAGGTGCCCAACCCTTGTGAAGCCCACAAAGCACATAAATCCCTTTGAGATGACCCAACTACTCAAAGGGGTGACCAGAGAACATTTTTTCTTGGATTTCTTCAGGCAAAGTGCTGAAGTTCATCCTCCTTTGCCCCCAGATGCTGCCTCTAGCACTGATATTACATTCAAAGGCTGCCAGTGAATATTTTCCTTCTCTCTCACACCTGCTGCCCCTTCCCCCTCTGACTCATTTTGTCTGCATTAAGTCATGTTTCTCACAACTCCAATCCCAGCACGTCTGCTGGCAGAGTTTCAGCTATTTGGGAGTTGCCTGGAGGCAGCAGACACATCACTCCTGCCTCAGCTGCAGGTAAGCTCTGCTCGACCTCTCCAGAGCAAGTAGCACCAATTGCAATGAGAACAGTCTGCACTCGTGTACACAAAAGCACCAAGGGTTATGTGTACACCTGTTGAATAAGACGCTCATAAAGTGCAATGCACTGGACAAATCATTCACTGGAACTGGGAAAGCAGAGCGGAGGTTCAAACCATTAATTTTTTCTTCAGAATGCCCTCATCAACAGACTCCATTCCATTAATTACAGTGACCACATCTACAGATACCAACTGGTTGTTTAAAATAATAATTCATGTTTTTCTATCAGTTCCTGCCCTTCAAGTATTCTCCTTATTTTCTCCTGTTTTCAAGTATTCTCTATTTTCTCCTAAAAGATGGATCATAAATAATCTGATTCTTATGTGCAGTTAGTAACACAAGCTAAGTAAAAAACTCAGTACCTTTTTTTCTGCAAAAGTGGTGGCCTCACTATGTGCTCCTTTATAGGTGGGTTGAGATTGAATTATATTTACAGACATTGAACTGGATGGAAGGGGCGGAAAAAAACACACTTCTAAGCATGAAATTAATTCCAGCTGAAATCCATATGATGTAGCTCTGTATATTAAGGACTTTCTGTATCTCAGTGATCAATTTCTATTGGCAGGGAGATCTGGGAGCTGACCTTTGTTTCCTTCAGACCTTTTACTCCAATAATTTAATTGTGTCACTTTCAGAACTATGTAAACTTTTTCTAGCAGATGAATGACAAGTCTATCTCTTTGACTAAAGTCTGTAGGTTATGTTGGAAGGAGAGTTGAAGGTAAAGACTTATTTGATCCAAGGAGAAAAAGACTAATTCAGGATGTAGAAATAGTCTGCTTTGTTGCATGTGTCCACAAGAAAGTAGCATTTTTTCTGTTATTATGAAAGGAAATTCCTTCCCTATACAATTTTCAGATGTTTCCCTAATACAAAATTATTCCCTTCTTTATCTGAGCAAAATTTTTCTAAGCTATCTTAAGTGGAACATCATTGCTATCACTGGTTAGGTGTTGGTTATCACTGAAGGTGTTGGGTTATACAGAGATACGCATTCAGAAAAAGCTCGTAATCAAAATGAATTAAAAGAAGTTTATTAGGCAGAGATTTCTAGAAGAAAATATCACTGGAAATAATCCAGCACTACCAGAGGGAGAAATAAAGTAAGTGACCTGCCAGACACTTCACAGCTCTGAGCAGTCCATCCCATTCCAAGGCTTCACCATGGTGCTTCCTATGAATCACTGGCTGAACACTTACTGGGCTGCAGTTTACACATAGAAGTTATGTGGCAAGGAAGAACCAATTGCCTACCACCCACTTGATCTACTTATAACTAATGAAAACACGAGGCATCGATATTAATTAACATCTATTGAAAACCATGTTGAACAGCTCCTCAGTCTGCTGGCTAGAGAAAGCAGCTGGTTTGTTGATGTGGCTCTGAACACAGGTACTAATTAGACTTTTTGCATTTTCAGGTTCATTCCTGAGAGGAAAAAAAAACAAAGTATCTTATACCCTAGAGTTATTTATTATTGCTTTTACACTAAAAGGTGCATGAATGTGCATGACATTTTGTGATGTTTGCAACTTCCCTTTCTAGAACTAGCAAGCTCCAGAATGGCTGAGTTATAGAAAAGTCAAACAAAGCAAACAAATATGGAAATATTTAAAAAGAAAAGCTGGCGAAAGCTTTCTAAACATCCTCCAATTCCAACTTCATTTACCCTAAAACTCTGTCCCATGGAAGATTCTTTTCACTGGATAGAAATAAGAGGTTTACACCCTTCGAGTTGCACTAGGTCCAACAAGAACGTTACCCGTGAATTTTAGCAGCGAATATTTCTCCTGCCTTTCCTTTTCCTCTTCCCCTCAGCCTCAAGCTGCCTTGGGTGATAAACAGACGAAGAGCAGGACAAGGTAATAGCAGAACATCCCTGAGTTTCATGCCATGCAGTTGCTTGCCAGGTGTTCTCTTACCAACAAACACAAGTACAGAGAAAAGGTCTGCAGCGAGTGGTTGGAGCCCAGGGATTCACACAGCTATTGCAAGACCTGGAGGTACAAGACTCCAACACGCTGTTGGGGTCAATGTAGAAAGAGGATCCTGCTCTCTTTAAGCAAGGAGGAGATGATAAAAATGATTTAGGCGGGAGGGGAGAAGGTGAGAATAGAGAGTGAAAGGTATTTGTAACACAGCCTAGGAGGTAAAGCCTGCTGGAAGCTCAGAGAGATCCAAACCCCAAATAAAAATAGAACATGGGAGATCCTCAGCTCACGTTTCGGAGGGGAACTCAATCACAGCAATGGAGGAACAGAGAATGGCGCAGAGTGAGGCACGGAGCAAGCACTGCAGGAACGCAGGTCTCCTATTTCTGCTCTGCTTGGCTCACATTTCATGGCTGCCCTCATGCTGTCAGTGGGAACACTCAGCCCAGTACTTTGGAAAGTCCCAGCTATATTTCCATTATATCCTTTCTCTGACCTCAGTGTCCCACCAATCTCAGTGTGTGAGCACGTCCCACAGCCAGCAGCTGGAAGACTGGGTGCTCACTTGTGGGTTTGCTGAACAGATAGCAAGTGGACCAGGATTTGAACGTCGCTCTTAAATTTGCATGAAATTCAAAAGAGATTAACTTGTGTGATACGTAAACAGTTGTACAGCTGTCTCCAGCTGTTTGAAGGTGAGCAGTTAAGGTTGGACATAAAGAAAACTTGTCAGAAAGAGCTATCAGGTGCTGGCATACATGCTCAGGGAGGTGGGGGAGTCACCACCCCTAGAGGTGCTCCAGAACCGTGGAGATGTGGCACGGAGGGATGTGGTGACTGGCATTGTTGGATGGGTTAGGCTTGAAAATCTTATTGTTCTTCAACCTTAATGATTCCATGATTCTATGAGCAGAGAAAGTTACATGGCCAGGCGCTGCCCAGAGGGAGACATCACATAAACCACTTGTCAATTTTTTAACAAGCATCTTAAATGAATATATCTGTCCTTAAAACTGAGAATGGAGAAAAAGAATATATGAATTATTTCTACACACTGCAATTTTCTTACGTGGAAATAAAATCTCTGTACTGATCTGATGCATTACCATTCACCCTTCCTAACTCAGAGTGATGTGACTTCTGTCAGATAAAACTGCAAGATGACAGAAACTGGAAATTGGTTGAAATTGGGCAAAAAAAGAAGACAGAAGCCTCTGCCAACAGGAGATGTGCAGCCCTCATGAAAGCCACACAGTGGCTGTGTTGATACACATGGTTTTCACACGTCTTGCAAGTACTGTGACATGTCAAGGCAATGTAAAGTTAGTGTATAGCTGAAATTTCCAACTACCAGATGTCACACGTCACATTACATCACTTCTTCATGAGTAATGCTCTCTCATGTTATGCAATATCATAAGCATTAGTCTGTTATTTCAAAAGCCGCCAAGTGAAAAACTCTAAGAATTCAGAGATTTATCATTTTGTTTTTAAAGTTTTGTTGTTTTTTTTTTCTTTTTCCTGCAGTCAGATTGGGTTCCCTTTTTATTTACTTATGACATTGACTTTTCTTGAAGCGCGGATGTAAGCGCTTCCAAAACCATGGGCACAATAAGCGCTCAGATTTTTATTAGGTACTGAGCAAGGCAAGTGGTAAATAACAGCCTTGCTAAGTGGTGGATGGAGAGAGCAAAGCCAATAATTTTTACTCACAGGATCACACTCTTTCTGCTCCTACTCGACAGCAGCATTCCACACATGCTTCCAGCCATTCGTATTCCTGTACTGGTTAGAAATCAGTTTCTGCTGTGATATCTGCTCAGGTGGTTGGGAGCCACCAGGCTGGATGGGGCTCTAAGCATTCCCATTGAACTGTGGGTGTTCCTGCTCATTGCAGGAGAGCAGGACAGAAGGCCATTTGGGTCCATCCCAATTCAAATCATTTTAAGGGTCTATGTAATCAAGCAGACTGTGCTTGATTACGGGTTCACCTTCCCCAGTGGCAGGCAGGCAGCTAGTTGGAAATGCCTCCTGTAGAGTTTTCCTTAGAGCACACTGACAGGCACACAACACAGTCTCAATCACAGGATCACCACCGAGTTCAGTGCATCAGACCTGCAGTTTTCTCACCCTTGCAGCAACATTTCTGATGTTTCCAGTGATAAAAATATGGTATAGCACATAGAAAATATGGTAACATATATGCTCCCTTCTCTAGGAGCGGGCTCAGAGAACAGCCAAACCCCCACACCCGCACACTTCTCCCTGTTGCAGAGCACTGCAGTGGTTTCTGCTGCCAGATATTTTCAAGATGTGGGTTCTGAGGAATGAATAATTCACGTTGCTTAATCTATCAGCTGAATACCCTGTTTTAAACAATATGGTGTGTGCATGGGGGGGGGGGGGGGGGGGGGGGGGAGAGCAGGAACCTCCTTTCCTTTTGCTTTTAAGGTCAAAGATTGAATCATGTGCTAACTGCTGTTACTAGCTATGCCTTTAAACGTGCCCAGAATTATGACCTTTCAATTGTAGTCTAAATACTGGGTTTGGTTATAGCATCATCTCAGTGGCCCATGTGTGATTTATAAAGTCACGTGTCAGTGAGTAGTAAAAGGGATTTACAGCAGATTGTAGGTCAGGAGGGTTAGGGCACACTGGAAATATTGAAAACAAAAGTAAATTTAGCATAAATGAATGTACTAGATATTGAGTGGATGCCAAAGCATGTATGGGATTTAAGCCATTGTTTTCTATGGTCCTGAGCCAAAGCACAATGTATAATGGTCCCAAGTTGGTGGATTTATGATTACTATTCATTAAAGTAATAGTAATCAAAGCTATTAAAAAGGGGAAAGGATCTGAATGTCAGTGCTCTGATCAACATTAAAACAACCCAAACAATTCCACAGGGGAAAAGAAACCTTCCATGAGGTAAATAGTTCCATGGAAGTGTATAAACTTATGTTGCCTTCTACCAAGAAAAAACCAAATCACTCACATACATGTACTTGGGTTGCACTTAGCATTTTAACTTCATCCTGCAGAATAAGCAATTTATTTACTGCTTTGTAAAGCATAACTCCCTATGACAGAGCCCAGCTATGCAGAATTTGGGTGATGAGGTGATAGCTTCATTAGGTGATTCTGATAAGAAACCAAAGGCAAGCATGTGACTTATTCTTTACATCACCTGATTCCCCTTTTAATTAAATAGTTAAAAATACAGTCAAAAAGATAAAGCCGAAGCTTCACAGAGGGGGCATCCTGTGTGTTTTCTAAATTCATCACTGTCAGCAATGAAGGAAAAGACTTTGAGGCACAAAAAATTCAGGCTGAGAATACCTGTGGGTATAGGAGATAAAGAGCAGCAATGCCTCTCACCAACTCTCTCTTTAACACTTTTCTATGCCAGTTCTGCCATACAGAACTTGAGCTTTCCGATTTTTGTGGCACAAGGTTCTTGTTTCCTTTCTTTTTCAATGTGTTCTGATGGGGATTACACTCAGAGTCTCTTGGCAGCTTCCCACTCCCCCCTCCTCCTGCCCCCATCTCCCACTTCAGGACAGCCTGAAGCTGCTGGGAGAGTTTTCTCACGTGTGCTATTTCAGTCTGATGTCTCTCTCCTTCTCATGCTTTCCTTGTTTTTAACATCCACCTTCCTGTCCTTCGTAGCACTGCCCTTCCTCTCCCTCTTTCCTGGTTTTGTTTGATGACACCCATCTCTCATGTCTTCCAGAGCACTTCTCTTGCTGGTTATTTACACTCTGCAGGAAGCACAGGCAAACTGTGAAAATAAAGCTGTGCACGGGGCTGTCACAGGCACTTCAGTTCACTGCAGTAATGTGGCATCCTACCACCTCAGCCTTAAGGAGCTCTTTGAGAGCACAACCAAATGAGGCAGGAGAACGGCTTCCCCCCAAAGAAAGGAACATTGAAACCTTTAGTGGTAAAAGTTCCAGAGATAGCTCTTATTTTGCCAACCAGAATAAGCTAGACTCATCAATGCACTTCAGTACCAGCTCACATGAAAGAGAAGAGGTTATCCCTCCGGCTACACTGACATCACTTAAGGCAATGGGAATACAAATCTATATGAAATTTTAGAGGTTCAGCTTCGAGGAGGGTTTGCTTCCTTTTCAGATCAAGTAACTTTAAATGCAATGAAAGTGCTACCGGAAGGATGCGAACCAAGTTTGGGAATATCAGCCCCCAGCTTTGCACAGCAAGGTAATAACTCTCCCACTGTCAGCTGGGGGGCGGGAGGGGGTTGGAGGTGATGCTCCAGCAAAGCAACATCTAGGCAGAGACAATGCAAATTGCTCTTTTTTTCTTTTTTGCTACTTTATAATAGAACTCCAAGTTGCTTTACAACCTTACATAAGCCAGACTGGCAAAACTTCTGCCCAGTCAGAAAAACAGAGGAAATTCAGCATTTTGGGTGCAGTATATGCAGATATAGGAGCATCAGCACCTGCTGCACAGCACTGACCTTCGAGGAACTGGTGCAGGCAAGGATTGCTACAGATTCTGCTATCTGCAAGGCTGTAAGAAAAGGATACTTGGAATGTGTGTCAGCACTTAGGAGAGAGAGCACTTTATAAGTCAGCTTAGCAAAATATAGTTCAGTGGTGAAAAGCATCAAGCAGAATGTTAGATACAACAAACCAGGACCACGTCACTCCGTAAGAATATCTTCAGTTTCAGGTATCTTTGTCTGGCTGAAAGGGACTTTGAGTCTCTTTCCAGGAAGCTGCTGAGCCCGCTGTTTGCAATATGCTTTTGTGTACTTAACGGAGACCAGCAACGCTCTTGGCCCACTTCTCTCATTTCCCCCCCTCACCAGCCCTGCTGCAGGAAGAGCCGGGCAGCCGCAGCTGGTGCACCAGTAAACAGGAGCAGTCAGCACATCACCACAACGGGCTGCAAAAGTAAATACAGGAAGCTGGCTAAAATCTGAAACAGCAACAACACCCCTGCCCCCAAAGCGAGAAAATAATGATGGATTTTGTCTTTCCTCTGATCCTCATCAGTTGAACAAAGCAGAGTTTGAAGTAATACGTGTAAAAAAAGAGTAGAAAGCGTGGCTTGGCATTAGCAGGCTCCCTAAATTAATTTTGAATAAGAAAGGGATATAGAAAATCAAGGAACAATGGAGCAGAACTATGCGTAAGCTCCTGCAATGGTTGTGTCGGAGGAGCAGGAGCTGGGATTGCTGCTGGCTTCCCTTTGTCTATTCAAGGTAAACTGCAACAATAACTTCCTGCTTGCTCTCCTGTGAAAACACCCTCTGTTTGTGGGTATGAAAATAACTCCGTGTCCCCCAGTGCTGCGACCTTAGGAACACTCCATCTCTGGGCATGGAGCTGCTGTAGAAATGAGGCAAAAGTTTTCGGGGACAGATATGGGCCACCTCTGACACCTGGCTGTGCAATTCAGCAACCCAAAGCCTCCTGCTTAGAAAACACAGGATAAATGGGGAAGGCTGACAGATGAAGAGGAAATTTATGAAAATATTAACCAAGGAGAAATGGTTGGGGGAAGCAGTGTTATTTGTGGATATGTCTGAAGAGAGTTTGTGCAATGCTGCCCACCTGGCTGCTTAATTAACTGCTGGAAATTCACCTTCTGCATCGCAGGCCCTTTTCTCAAGAGGACAGTGGGTCTGCAGGACGAGCTGTATCACTTCAGTACAGGGGAAACCAACAGTGAGAACCTGCAGCCGAGATCTGATGTGCTCTGCTGCATGTGAGAGAAGCAGCTGTGATGAGACAGATTTCATCAAGGAAGTTTAAAAGGTGGTGCAAAACATAGGAAAAAATAAACACTGTTCCACAACAAAATGTATTTTCATTTCACTGCTACTCCAGGAAAAGTTTTCACTCCAGAAACAATTTCAAGTTTTGTTTTAATATTACTAAATCTCTCCACAAAAACAAACAAAAGCCTTAACTACAAATGCCAGCAACCCCTTCAGCCTGAAAGATTTTTAATTTCAGGTCAATTGGTCTGTAGAACAAACAACCTTTGGTCTTTTTGTGTTGCTGGGAGATGAAACAAAATTCAATTTGTGTGACCTAAAGTGAAGGGTTTTCCCTCAGCCATTCCTTCTTCCCTAACAAGCAAACACAGCTGAGATGTTCATTCTGGGCTGGTACCCATTCTCTGGTGCCTGCTAGGATGTTCAAGTACACACCTAAAGTTCTAGCTGCATGCATCAGCATTTAAAGTCATAAATATAGCCCTAGCGATGCTGAAGGCTTTCTCTAAACCAGTGTGCTTCTTGACCTGGGATATTGTCAGCTAATCCAGCTGAGAATGAATTGAGGTTTCCTAACTCTCATCTGACCCCGTTTTCAAGAGACTTGGCCTTATACAAGCAAATGTTTGGATCTCCCTTCACTATATTTCCTGATGCAGAAAAGCAAGGGTTTCTCCGACCATTGCAGGATTGAGGTTTTTGCTGGTATCCATTTCCAGTCACAGCTGCGACGTCCTGCAATAGCAAGCAGTACTGCTGTGCTGCTACAAGCACCATCCAGGAGCAGAGGAGCGAGGCACACACGCTCAGCATGCATCACACTGACTGAACCAGTGGGGCTGCGCAGCCCTTTAGAAGACAGCAGTGAACATCAACCAGCAGCTGTACTGAGTCCTGTTGTTTGCAGCTCACCCAGTCTGTGCGTCCTGCTGGAGATAGCTGTCAGCTGAGACATGTGAAAGACCAGCTCTGTCACTGTTATCTTTTCCACTTTCTTCCCCTGACTCTCTGTTATTTTGTTTTCTATTACCACATTCACATAGGACTCAGGTTCTTAAGATGGTTAATGAAAATAGTTTGCCCTCCCCCAGCCCCTGCTGTAGGAATATCTATTTTTCCACTTTCCCAGGTCATCCTTAATAGCATCACCAGACACAGAAGGAGCTACTAAGCCCATGCACAGACAGAGCCCCAGTGAAAGAGGTGCTACAAGGTGAACTGAGCAATGACAGCTCCAACAAAGAAGGACATATGTAAGCTATGACATCTCTGTGAACCAGATCCTTACATGATAACAAGGAGATACTAACATCTTCCTACCAGATTTATCATAACATCTTGGTGCACTGGTCAAGTTGCATTCACAATACATTGGAGCCTGGAAATAGAATTAGCCTTTTCTCTTTGATCTGATTTTTTTTTTTTCTTCTCTAATTAAAAATAAAAACCAACTATTTTGAGAAAGCCAAGGATTGCAGAGTAAACTTTACTCTGTACACAATGCATAAACAGTTCCTTCCTTGTCTAAGCACCTTCTACCTAATCCTCAATCTTGTCAATATGTATTTACCCTTAATAACTTGGATCTGGGTCATTACTTTGTCTTCCATTTGTTTCAGTGCGTCCTAAGCTGTGGCTCTATTTCTGTCAAAGCTAAATGCTTGGTATTCCCCCTAAGACCTGGGCAGTTTCCAGCTTCTGTCTCACAAAATAAAGCACGCTATAAACAAAGACTTTCCAGCCAGGCACTGTGCTGAGGGCACAAAGGCTTGCCGGTATCTGAAATTTCCCACCGTTAAAACTATGTCAAAGATATTTTCACAGCTTCTGCCCCGTGTCATTTCTCCAAAACATCTCAAGTCATTTTCCTTTCGGGGAATAAGGGAGGAAAAATAACCAACAACCCACACAGCCATCCCCAACCCTATAATGCTTGTGTTAACAGGTGAGGTCTAAAAATTTCATTGGGGGGAAAAAAAAAGGGGAAACAGTAACAGCTGCATATGTGTTTGGAGGAAATCAGAGGGGTACTTTCCATCTGGCATGTGCTTCACTGGCAAAAGAGCTTTTATAAGACTTGGAACTGAAAGACCACTTATATTTGGGGGAGCAGGCTATTCCTGTCCTGCTCAAGTTAGTCAGCACAGCAACAGCTACCATTCAAAATACCTCAATTGGAGGGGGTCACAGTGGGGCTGAACAACAGAAAAACCCAACTCCAAGCAGGAGGATGGACAAAGCCAAGGTGGGAACTTCTCCTCAGCCAGGACCGGCTGTGAAGTGCTCCCTGGTGGCAAGGTGCTGGACATGATCCTTCTTTCTGTGACCTTGGGTATTCTCTCCACTGACTGGGGATCTAAGGTGAAGGAGGAATTCCTGCTTTCAGTTTTTTTCCTATCACAGCAGAAGGAATCTACTAAAATTAACCAGTGGTGAAAGTGAATGCTTCCCTCACCTCAACTACACCCAATCCTGTGTCATTTTGTATGTCAGCACAGAAAAATGCCTCAAAGAGCACCAAAGAGGGCTTTGCTTTTCCTCCAATATCAATTTCTCCCAGGAAGCGCTGTTTGATAGTTTCAAGAATTCTACTTTATCTCACGGAGACACAGGAGTCCCACACCCAGAAGACCCCAGTAACACCTACCTGCACTTCAGCAAGCCCAGGCTGTCCTAGCATGGCCACTGCTGTGCTAAGCCCTGTGCAGATACAGAACCAAATGCACAATTCCTGCTCTGAAGAGTTTATGCTCTCTGTGTAGGTACATGATCGACAGTTGCAAAAACACAAGGGAGCATTTCTCACTTTCAGCTGTCAGGCCTGATTTGACTCATCAGCCCTCTCATTCACTTTGCACAATAGAGTAAACCTGACCTCATCAGCTGGCTCCATATCAGCCAACCATTGCCTGAGACAGGACTGGTTTTGATGTTGTTATCAGACCGCAGAACAAATTACATCTTCTCACTCAAGCTCTGGTCCAGGAGGACGATTAAATGTATCTTTAACATAGGTAAAACCATGAAGCCAAAGACACTGCCCTTATCTGGCCGTACAGATATCTCTGCAGTGCACTTTTTGGAGTCCCGGCACTTCATTGTTTCTCACATTTTTCACAGGCTTATATCTCGATGAAGGTCATAGACACTGCTTTCTGGGAGCCGTATAGAGGTGTGTAACCTATCCATATTGGTGTCTGTGCAAAAGCAGATCGCTTTATCTCCTGACAAATCTTAGGCACGTAACTCGACTTCAGTGTTGTTATTCAGAAACTGAAACGTAGCTCTACTCCAACCAAGAACTGTGATTATCAGTTCAGACTGATGTACCAGCAACCTTGCTCTGCTAAACCAGAGCTGAGCAGCGGGGCTTTTCCTGCTCAGTGCTTCTCCTCTGAGTCCTATGACTCATTTTATCTCTCATAATGTTTCTCTTTCCTGGGTCATCTAAAGCAGATACCTTACCGAGCTTGGACACCTTCAGTTAATCGTGCGGAGGTCAGCTCTGCCACCTCCGAGCAGTTTGCAGGACTCCCATCCTACAGGCATCTCAGTTCAAGGCAAGGCAAGATAACAGTAGGCTGCTCCTAATTGGAGGAGCACAGAAAGGAACTGAAGGGGTCAAAACAGATCTCACAGAAGAGAAATAAAAGCTCTGGCAAGATTGCCTATTTTAAAAACAAGCAAAGTTGTTTCTCAATGTCCAAGCTGGAAACAAACTGATCAGCGTAACAAAAAGCTAACACAGCAGTTCATTCCAGCAGGCTGAGTGCCTCCAGGACTCCACTATTCTTATGCCAAACAGGAAGATAGCAGCTAATCAAACCTGCTAACAGAGCATTTCTCACTCAGTTGCGTATCCTTTGCTCCCCCCCAACTCCCCTCCAGAAAAGCACGAGTGCCTGCTGCTCAGCTTGTTACGCTGTAAACAGCGTGGTATGGGATATATTTCTTTAGTTCAGCTATCCTAACATGGGAGAAGCTACAGTCAAGGAAAGCAGCCGAACCAGTGAGCTTAGAGAACTGGAGAGAGCCACATGCACTGGTACTGTCTGTATTTAATTCTGCTCGTTTGGACGGACAGACAGGGTGGTTCTGACATCTGTTTAGGGGATCACCTTGTTTTTAAAGAAAAAATAAAGAAGAATAACACTCCTATAGCCATACTCAGCCAAGGTTCCCTCCCAGCTTACACCAGCTAGGGCATCCTGCTGTTCCTGTCCATGGGCCCAACAGGTCATCTGGAACAAGATAGAAAAGGGAGAAAAGCTCTATGGAAGTGTGTTCCAAGTGCTCTGCTCCTCCTGGAGCTCCTTCTTAGCTCCCCATACCTGCTGCTTCCTTACCAGCAGAGGCCAGTGCAGAGGGCTGTGGGTTCTAATATATGTGACTTTCAAGGGAGACCTCACTGTTCTTAAACTGAGCCCCAAACCTGATAACATTGTGGTATTTGCTGATGAAAGCACCCTACTGGTGAAAGATCCCTATTGCTAGGCGAATCTATATCAATGGGAAGCAACACCCAAGATGAAAGAGAAGAGGGATGCTCTTGGTAGGTTGGGCACTTGTTGCTTGAGCTACTGCTTTTGCCATCAGTGATGGCAGAGTGATCAGAATTGAGGCATGAAAATGGATGCAAATGCTGAGGGAAGAGGGAACATCTTCTCTGACCTGCTGAATTTCCCAGCAAGCTGCAGAAGCACACTTACAGATGGGGCAGGTGGGAATCCATCTGTTTGAGCTGATTTTATTTGGTTGCCTTGCTTTGATTAGAAAGTCTCCAGGCAGAAGTAATGAGTGTATGTACGAGGTGTGAACAGACAAGTCCATCAACATCCACGAGGGGTTACTGCGCGTGTGTTATAAATACATGTGTGTCTCAGTGGCACTATTCCTGAAAATAATTTCACAGTGTTTTTCTTTTCACGCTTTCAAATGTAAATGTTGAAAGTTCAGAGAACGCTAATAAAATATGAATGATGAACATTCCTCCCTCCCTGGCTTAAAGAATAGCCCAAGTCACGGGTAACATAAAACCACAGATTTTTCCCAGGAGTAATAGTAGAAACTTCATTACTCGAATCATTTGTAATCAGACTAGACAAAGCAGAGAAGACTGTACTCTAGGGTGCAATCTTCAATCACTTCCCTCCCACCCAGAGAACTTTTCCCCAGCTGTTGGCACATGTCTTTACTCACAGACTACTTGCCAAGACAGGTTCTTTACTTTCCTAATCATACCGTTACTGATGAACAAATAAAAACTCCCAAATCACCAAAAAGTTCCCAAATACTGCATGTACATTCTGAATGCCATGGAAAACAGTAACAGGACTGTAATTCCTGGCTCAGATATATTAGTATGGCTGAAAATGAATTCTACAAAGACAAACTTTCCTAATATCTCTCTCCTTGAGAGCTTCTATTTCGTTTCAGAAATTATTTCTGCAGTCTTTATTACAAGAACTGTGTTGAGAGTGAAAACTCAGTGCAACACAAGGAGTATGAGTGTTAGAGATAAAAAAAAAATGCAGAAAACAAACTACATTGAAATGCAGGGATCTAGCCAAACCCAGCACTGGTCACCCAACAACTCCAGGAATGCAAAAGTTTGTACACTGCTGCTCAAGCTGTCATTTTAGGACTTCATTAAGATGTCTACTCTAAGTACGGAGCTATTTTACTCTGGAAGGCAGCAGTGAATTTTAATCTGGTCTGCGGTGGTCCTTCAGCATAGGAGACCCATAAAATACAGCTGAGGAAGTCAAAGCCTGCTACCAGCAGGTTTTAAGTTCTCCTCACAGGAATCTCTAACAGCACTGGGAGACATTTGGGTGTTCTTCTGCTGAGACCTTGGAAAACACAGAAGCAGCTTTAGACAAGGCAGGGTCCAAGAACAAGGAGCAGATGCGTAGAGGTTGGCTTTTCCATATACATAGCAGCCAAGCTATGAACCGGACCAGCTCTTCCATGACAGCTCTCTAGCACACCACAGTCCCCAAACCCCATAACTCAAAATTAGAGCTGAGATGAAATGAGTTTATGTGAAACACAATCATAATTTCACGTGTTCTCATGTAGCCGGTTTTGTTTGTTTTAATAAAGGACTCATAATAGATATCCAGAGGAAGCTGCCTGGCTCTCTCCTGCCCATCTGCATGTACCACAACCTCCATCCAGGCCTTTTTCTGCTTTGCCTCTGCTCTGCACACCCCAGCAGGTGTTCCCTACAGGCTTCAGCCAGCTCCAGGCACGCCATTCAAGAAGCTTTGAAATCAAGAGTCTTTGTTCGGGTTGTAGGAATGTGTTAAATACAATAAAAGTCTTAACAATTAGGAACAGCACCGAGTCCTCATGAATCACTTTTCACACTGTTTTGCATCCTCTCTGTATGTTTGTCTTTCTTCCCAAGGCTATTCCCAAGCTATCGCTTTCCCCTGGAGTCCTATTAAAGTCTATTCTTTGTATTTACTAACAGGAAGCGTCACACTTCTGTCCTCACCAGCCTCACTCGCAGGCCCTCTTAATTATTAGTATCTCTTTTTTTTTGTCATTTATTTATTTATTTATTTATTTTTAAGCTTATTTGGCAAAATCTACAGTCCTCTATTCATCCTGGCCGGCAGGTTCGTTCTTTCTTCCTCAAGGTGCAATCCGGTTTCCTTTTGTTGTATTTAAATCACCAAATACTGATACTTTCCTGGATATTGTGGGAAACAGCCCTCATTGACAACCAACTTCTTTTCATTTCCATCCTGATTAGCAAACAAATAATAAGTGGAAGCATAATTTATGGCTTGATTTAAGCCATCTCATTCACATTTGGGAGGAAATCTACGATGACTAAATCTTTAGAGGGAAGGCAGGATAAGCAGCATTAAGAACCTGTCACTGGAATTGCATTAAAACTTCCTGTTCTATTGTCACAGGCTTTGGTCTCTTATATTAACATACGTCAGTACTAGAGAACTCTTAATTTTAAAGACAAACAAAATAAGCTGGAAAACTAAAGAAGTTAGGTGACTACGCTGACCAATATACTCATTAATTTCTTAACACTGTCCCTCTGGCAATAGAATCATAGAAAGGCCTGGGTTGAAAAGGACTATAATGTTCCTCCAGTTCCAACCCCCTTGCTATGTGCAGGGTCACCAGCCACCAGACCAGGCTGCCCAGAGCCACCTCCAGCCTGGATGAATGATAACTATCTTTTGTGTAAAGCACAGCTTTACATTTAGATGAAAATTCTGAGTTATAAGAAATAATATATTGGTAAGCTTACATGTGTGTGCTCCATTCCCAGGGCTGAAATATAAGGGCTCAGTGGGGCTGATCATCAGCATTACACTCCCTTTGTCTCGACTCACCATGAGCACAGATTTTCTCCACCTCCTTTGCTTGTACAGGGCAGCTTGGCAGAACAAACTCAGGGGCTTCAGATAAGACAAGGGTTTCTCAAAAATATTTTTCAGAGTTTTCTCTGGTTCTTTATTACTAACTGCTCTTTCTGAACCTGAAAGACCTTTTTCTCCCAGATTTCAGCCACATGCGCTCTTATCTTGGCCAAATCAGCGTTTCTGATGGCCTCAATAAAATGCTAATACATGAAAATGTCAGCAGAGCATGGAGGGAGCAGAACACCTCTCTGACAACTGAGTTTATGGGTTAGTGCCAGTAGCCAAGCCAAAGGACAGAATGCGTCAGAGGATGGATCACAAGGAGGGAATGTTCAAAGGAGAGCTCAGAGAAGTGAAAAATGCAAACCCTGCACAAATTGTATACATGCCCTAGCAAGCACAAATGTCTGCAGAGCAAATTGGGAACGCATCTTGGGCACACTCAAGGCTTTTCAAAGCCTCCTGAATTAATCATGGCCTCAGCTAAATCAGGTTCTACTTTAAATTGAAATAAAGTGCAAGCGGATATCTTAATTGTTCAAAAGTTCTGTACTTTCAGTTAAAATGAAATGGAATAATCCTAGTTTTGCTTAACAGATTCCAAAGCAATGGTAATTTTGGAGTAAGATAGAAATATTTTCCCTGTGTGTAATTATTTAAAGCTCAGCTTATTTCAGAGTCCACTGTTTAATTGCACTGTTTAAGTACCAGGTGGAAAAGTCTTCTTTTCTGCTATTCCTGTTCTCATAGCAGGATGCTGCAGGCTGGGGAGAAAATAACTATTAAAAAAGCAGGTAAGGAGGGTATGACCTTAAGGCAGCATTTTGGATCTTAACAACATACGCATGTTGAAAAGCTGTAGAGATAAATTCTTAGAGCTACACAATCCTTGGCTGCTATCAGCTGTTGCACTCTTTCGTGCAAACACTCTCTAGTGAGTGAGCATAGAAGAAGAGGCAGTCTCTGAGCCCAAAAATAGAGGGAGGTTCATCAGAATCCTAAATGGCCCTAAACCTCCAAAACCATTCTTCTCTGAGGTCATCTAATCAGCAGGTGTAAATTGACAAAATATCCCTCTGCATAAAAATACCCTCAGGGAAGTAAAACACAGAAAAATCTGACCTCTGACAGAACTGTTATAAATAGGCTATTTGAGAAGTTTTCCATACTGCATCAGCTGCCCTTTAACCCTTGAACTGCAGACATTTTCCATCCATCCCTTTAGCCAGCTACTTCGTGCACAGACACACACACACACACATATATATATGTACACATATATACACTTGCATTTCTGCAGCCAGCAAGCACACATAAGAACTAGGAAGCAGAACACTACAGTAAATGTGGCGATTGCACCCTGGATCAGAGCTTACAGCCTTTATCAGCTGCTCACCGTACAACAAAAATCAGGCTATCACAACAGCATCCCCATTGGTTTTATGATGAATGTTGGGATGGTGTGTATTCAGGCTCTGGGTTAGCCTTGAGCCCTGTGCCTGGGAACTGCTCCATCACAGAATCATTAAGGTTGGAAAAGACTGCTAAGATCGTCTAGTCATCAGCACCAGCTGAGTACTGCAACTGTGGGACAGCGAAGACATGCCATAAATCAAAAAACTGTATTCCAGCACCTCAAGGAATGTGTTATGAAGTGCTGAGAAACTGCTGCCATTATCCAAAAACCATTTGCAAATACAAAGAGCATCCTCTCAGGTGCATTTCATACAAATGGAAGGCAATGTGCTGTACTTTCACCTCCTGCAAGAGGGATGTGTCAAATGAAAAGTCAACTTCAAAACATAGCAACACCCAACAACGCTTCTTTACCCTCTTTAAATAAAGCCAAAGTACACAGCAGTACCCCCAAAGTGCACTGGATGACTGAGGGAGGGCAGAGGCTGGAGGACTCCCTTGCCTGGGTGAAGTTGGGAACAGGTGAGCACTATTTACCCAGGTGGGGTGGACTGATCCAATAGGATGAAATAATAAAATTGCTGTTCTGCTGTACCTTGGCAACTAGCAATGAGCTCCCCATCTCCCTCACCTGTCTGTAGGTTGTACAGGTGTTCATTAATTTAAATACACACTTAAATTGATGGCTATCTATGGCTTATAAATAACAAAGTTATTATCAAATGCAAGCATAGTAGTGCAGTAATCCTTTGTTCCAGTCCTAGGCTCATCTGATCATTTTATGCTAGAGAAATTTACCACAGCTGAACCTGAGATTGCATGTAATGCCTTTAGGAAATTTTATCCCTTTCTGCAAATTCTCTCCAATAAAATTGGCCAGAGAGCAACCTGGCATCATTTCTCAAGGACAATAAAAAGGAAATCTGAAAAAACATTTCATTAAGCAAGTGTTGAATGAATCAGCTTAGGAGAGATATTAGGATCTTTGGCAGAGGAAGCAATAGAGTTCTTAACAGTGTTTGTGGTGCCTTTGCACTGTACAGACGGGATATTAGTGGAGACTGTGCCTTGGCTGCAGATGCAGACATGAAATCAGAATGGTTTCATGATAAGTCTCCTTGCACCACTCTTGACGTAAAAGTCGGCCTGAAATGCTTGCCAGTCCTGTGCACACATTCATTTCACAGCTTTGACTTCACTCTATAATTATCTTTGTGTGGTCAAGGCCAAATTTCAGACCTAAATACAAGGGAGGAGGAAAACAGTGGGAGATGAATAGGTTTTCACATTTTTTGTAAGTGATTTTATTTATACTCTGCTTCTCAGTGGCAGCCAGCTCTGGGTTCAGCCCATAGTATCATTAATGCTGAAGAAGCCCGTGGTGTATATGAAAGAAGAGATCAGGGGACACTTGTCCCACTGAATTTGCCTCAACTAAATGCCTTCCTCTTTTTCTGGGTGGTCATTATTTGTAATATTGTATTTGTACACTTTGGACCAACCTCCTCACACAACAAATTAATAAAGCTTCATCAGCAAGCAGCTACAGACAGACGTCTAGGAGCTGATGTACCTCTACAGCCTTCAGGAAGCTGCTTCCTGAGTCCTGAAAATAACACTTTTAGGCCACTTTTTGCCTCCTATAAGAAATAGAACTTGTGGGGAAGTATCTCTACCCCTCTGTTTGCTGCCTGATGAAATAACTTTGCCCTTGGTGTAGTCCAACAGCAGTCTGAAGCTGGGTGGGATGAGCCCAAGCCTCAATGGTGCGTGAGTGCCTGGAGCCTTACTTTTCCTTTTTAAGGTTGGGATTTTGAAAGGACCTAAAATAATTAAGTCCCCCAAACCATCTAACCCCTCGGGGCTCTTTTGAAAACCCTAAGCTAATTTCAGCTCCTGGTAAGCATCCAAATGTTTGGATCCCTATGGAAACCTTTCTCTGGAGTATCTGAACTGTAAGGTAGTGCTATTTGTATTCCCATTCCCTGTGCATTTCCATTGGTATCATTAATACATAGCAAGAATGCAAGTCCTAGGAAAATATGTCCACGGTCCCTGGCTGATTCTTGCAAGATGGTGCTGCTGTAGGAAAAAGGATTACGTGAGTTAAAAGTGCACAGGGCTCAGCAGTCATTAAGAGCTACAACTGCTCCTAGCAAAAATACTTTTTGCAGCTGCACTTTGGAGAAATGTTTCGCATGTTTTTGGTTGTTTGGTTTCTTCTGTAGATGTCAATATTCCACAGTCGGCCTATCTTTCCACCTGCCGTTTGGCAGGCATGACCCAAGGTGGGTGGCTAGATGGATTTTGTTTAAATAATGAGGTCTGTCAGCCTTCAGGGGGAAATGCAGAAAGACTTTGAGCTCAGCATAAGTGTAGAGTAGTCAAAAAGGGACTGAGGCATTATCTAGGCTTTAAGCCACACTTCTCCAAGCAGCTGTACTGCCAAAGCTTCGATGCTCATAACGCTCCTGGGACTTCCCAAGCTCTGATGAACAGCCCTTTGCAGTTTTCCGCTGTACATCTATCCAGCTTTGCAAAAGCCATTGCTTCTTAAACCCAAGCATCTCCAAAACTGTGCGGATGACTTGCGTGTGGCAGCATTAAGAACAGCAGCACTGTTGAAGCCACAGACTTCACCCCAGTCTGAGTCAGGTACAACTCAGTATCCTTTCTTAAAGAATGTAATGAAACTACTTCACCATAGCAACAACAGCATGGCTGCAAGGCTGCTCAGTATGAGCTTTCCCTGTGGGAATTCTTCTGCTCTTTGCAAACTCACTCTTTTACTATCACTTGGAAGAGCATCTGTTTTAAAACTGTTTTTTTTTTTTCCTCCTGAAACAATATTTAAGTTCTGAGCTTTGTGGCCATGGATGGAAATTCAATTCTAACAGAACGGAAAAAATAGTTATGATGGTGTTTGAATTTATTTTAAATAGATTCTTGGAGTTTAAAGCCAAAGCCAACCTTTTGGTCACAAGCACACTATTGCATTTTATCTTGATCTTGAACTTATGCATGCCAATCTGCCTCATGGGGAGAGAACACTGTCTTTTTTCTTTTTTTTTATTTATAATTCAGTATAAGTTCTTTGGTCAAAACACTTTCCTATCCTACTTAGCCATAATTCTTCTGTTCTATAGAATACAGTGGAAGTGAACTCAAAATAAGCGTTTGGAACCATAGAACCGTTAAGAGCATCTAGTCCAACTGTCAGAATTGGTAATGCTTTGAAAAAGAAGAACTTGTAAGAGTTCTTACCAGCCTTACTATATGAATACCAGCTCTGGAGGAGACCCACCAGCAGCAGCTGACATCTGCTGGTGAGCAGCTCCCCACTAATCAGACTGATAAACATTAATAGGCAGAAGGATGTATTTTAAACATAGAAATCAGAATACATCTATAGAAAGTGACAGATTAGTGCAGAACAAGGTCTGGTAAAGTTACAACAGCCCATTGAATTTCAGAGTTCGAGTTTAGCCCAGTTTGGCTATCCTGTGCAGCACTGAGCTTTACTCCATAAAACCCCATCCTATTCCACTCCATGACAGCAGCTGCTTGTAACTGGCTGCTGAGCTCACGTTCCTCAAAACCTCCCACTAATCTCAGAGGCTGGAAGACAGCCCACTGTTGCTAGGCTCTGCCCTGGGACCTACAGCCCATTGCTTTCGCCACTCACTCGTCCAATATTTTCTTAGCCATATCCTTCTGAAAGCAAACGCTAAGCTGTAACGCCTTCGCATGAAAGGGAGATTAGAAAAAGATAAAAATGAATAGCCTTAAGCCTTTGTATAAAGCTACTAATTTGTTCTAACATATGTTCGGAAAACAATAGTCTACCAGTTTGGTGGGTTTTTTTGCTGGTTAACTTTCACCAATCTCAGGAAAATGCGTAGTAGTAGTAACAGCAATAAGATAAAAAGTGAACAAACTGTGAAGATACAGCAACAAATACACCCGCATCCCACAGATCAACAGAAGACATGGACACTCGCACAACATCGGATAAGGCTAGTTCAGGGAGCACCTCTTTTGTTTTAGAGGTAAAAAATAAAAATTTATGCTTATTCTCCATTCAAAAATATTTCAAACTCAAGTTCAGACAGCTCTCTTTAATGTGTGGCAGGAGAAAGGGCACTGGTTATTACAAATCAGAGTTGCTGCAGGATTGAAGATAGCAAGGCAGAGGTTTGGACAAATTCTTAAGGAGGAAAAGTGTGGCCTCTGCTGTCCTACGCCATTCCAGCATAAACAGCATAAACCAGGAGACAGCATTTGTTTGCAAGGAGAAAATAATGGGAGTGCAGGCAAGGACTTGGGCTGTTCATCAGCCTAAAGCAGAGAGATCTGGTACTGCAGGCCAGGAGGAGCCTCAAAGAGAAAACCAAAGAGCTCATGACTGCAGTGAAGTCACGGAAAGGGATGCAGAAGGAGACATGGCACAGGGAGCCTCACAGGTCTGTAAAAAGTCCTCTACTGCAGTATTCAGTACATTTGGTTAGCCAGATAATTCCAGCTGAGCCACAAACGTCAGTGTTCCTCCTCTTGCCACACCACTCATAAGGAGGAAATACAAGACTCGTTGCATTGGTGACTGCCAACATCCATGCTCCTGAACTGGGTATGACCTTTGTGCAGAAATGGTTGCCAAGTGACAATCTTACATGTTGTAATGTTGCTAAAACAAAGCTTAATAAAGATTTTGCTTAATAGTTATTGAGACTGAAGTTTGAAAATCAAAGCAAATAGAAAGTCGTGGTAGGGAAAGCTAATAGTAGGCGAAAAGACAATACATACTCATTTTGTTGGTGGGGAAACAATACATTAAAGGGACAGCTTGTAAGTCTCCATTCATTTGAAATAATTAACGATGATTTTTTATTTAACTGCATTAACATCAAGGAGCAAAACAACACTACGAAAGTAAAGCTTCACTAAAAGAAACCAGTTTTCAAAAGCCTTCACTAAAATAAACCAGTTTTCAAAAGCAAAAGCACAACTGGAGAACCTGAAGTTGTGCTGCACTGAGTTTGGCTCTTCCTTTTTGCACATCACCTAAAAAGTCAGAAAAGCAAAGGAGCAGAGCTCAAAGCACTGTTAGTTGGACTGAAGAAAAGCAACTCCTTAAAAACCTTCCCAAAAATCTACAGTGAAAAATCTAACTCAAGGACTATCAAAGTAAGTTCTTTTCAAGATGACTCCAGCCTTACCAATAGCAGTAACAAGGATGTGTGCAAGAAAGTTGTTCTTATCCTGTTTTTCTTGATCATTCAAACCTCTGCCTGCCTGGAGCAAGCCACTCAATACTCCAAACGTCTTCTGCAATATTTGTACCAATGCCACAATGAAAAGACACTTTATGAAAGTCATGGATGCGCTCATCTTCCTCTGTTCCAAGACTGGAGTACTACAGGGTCCAGAAAACACATCAGGTCATCAAATCAACACAGTAAATCTTCCCTTTTACTTAGAAAGACAAAAATAATCTTGACTTTTTAATGAGCTTACACAACACCAGAAGTTTCAGACTCAGGAAAGTATCTCATTTCTGCTGGCGAAACACAACGCAGCAGAAGTTGGACTGGGCTGTGCTTGGATGGGCTCTGGTGCTACATACAGAATCCAACTCCGTCACAGAGAGAGCATCCAAAGTCACAGCTATCATGTAGCAATGTCCTGTACCCAGCTCTCTGCACTCAGCTAGTGCTGAGGCACTGCTTTGTTTGATGCCAGCCTTCACTTCAAGCACAGAAGTAGGTAAATGACTTCAGTAGAAATAGAGGACAGGCCTCCTGTGTGTGAGAGATCCGAGCTGCCACAGAAAGCACGTAAAATCTCTTTTCATGATCTTTATTTTAAAAATTGGCTTGATTTCCTTTTTATTTTTCATGTGTCCTCACTATTCCTACTGGAAGGGATTTCCAGCGCCTGTCTATTTATACCATTTCTTCTCGTGCCAACATTGTCTCTTCTCTTAAATAACTTTCCTCTGCCTGCTGCTTGCCTCCTTGATGCATCCACAGGCAGCTGGTCAGATCTCCCCTCAGCCTTTTCTGCTTCAGCAAAACAAGTCAATCCCATTTAATAACCTCCTGTGGGAGAGTCCCCATTCCCCAGATTCTTCCTGCCCTCTGCTCCCCTTTTTGGGTGTGCTGATGAGCACTGCTACCCTGCATGCCCAGCTCTGGGTCCATAAGCTCTCCCTCCCCAGAGTTCCCCATCCAACATATTCTAGGATCACATCATCATCAGAGGACTCAGAAGAAAGGTCAGCATGGTTCTTTCTTCACTTTCACCCGCTGCCAGTAACAAAACAATCACTGCTTAATAAGGCAACGATTAATCATATCCATTGTGTCACACAGACTTGAGATGTTACGTACATCATATTAACGAATATTCCTACAATAAGCTTCACAAGCTATTCCGTTTTCTCATTAACAATAGCAAACGAGGATGTTGCTTCTTCCTCTGCAAATTTCAGTCTCCATACGTGCACTCAGACACGAGCAAATAAATGCACACATTCATTGGCTCAGGAATAATACAAAAAGGTAAGAGAACAGCTTCCTCTTCACACCTTGGCAAAAGCAACTAATTCATCCTACTATTACAATTGCTGCCTCTTCATCAACATTGCACCTATTCATGGCAAAGCATACTGCACAGACAGACAGAAAAACATGGAATTATGGAATTACAGTTGGAAAAGCCCAACCCCAACACCATGCCCACTGACCATGTGCCTCACTGCCATGGCTTTGTAACACCCTCCAGTGACAGTGACTCCACCACCTCTCTGAGCAGTCTGTGCCATTGCCTGACTGCTCTTCCAGAGAAATCATTTTTCATAATATCCAACCTGAAACATCTCTTTTTCCTTCTTTGTAAGTCAATGGTGAAACACCCACTGACTCCACATTGCAGCAAGGAATGATGTGTGCCTGGTTATTGTAACTTGCTGGAACGAAATGAAGACCGGTGACAACTCAATTGAACAGAACACCCTTATCAAAGGCAGGATCAGGAGTTTTTAAAGGTTGTAGTAGAAGTTAGGTGTGGGAAGAGCAGGAGTGAAGCATGCAGTCAGGAAAATGCAGCTGACGATCCCTGCTGTAAAGCAACAGCTCACACACTCTGCCCAGGTTGTCCAGGTCTTAACACACACTGTGCACATCTCTATTTGCACACTCCACGTTACTTACACCTCTACATTTCTTTACTACTATTAGCCACATGGGGCATTTTCCTAAAAAAACATGTTTCAGACCTGTCTTTGGGCTATACCTTCCCAAATCCTTAACACAGACCATAACAGGCCTTCATTGCAAATAAAGTGAAGAACAAGCAAATCTTGCAGGAAAAGTGCCCAGCTAAAAAAAGAAAGTGTGTTAGGATTAACAAATACCTGGCTTGTGTCAGAACCTGTTCATGATAAGAGGTAATATTTTTTAAATGAAACCTAAGTACAGCCCTTGCAGATGTGGAAAGAATGCAACAGGAAGATAGTTTCAATTCCCACTTGGCTGAAAGGGTCGGGATTTGCAGCCAGGTTGTTCTTTTTGTTTTTAAATTTCCCCTTTGCCTTCTGCACCATCTTCCTTCAGCTCCAGGTGGGAAGCACAGGTGCCCCTACCTCAAGAAGCTCTACCTCAGAGCTGCACTGCAGCATATAACTGCCTTCAGCACAAAGGCAAAAAGGAAGTCAGTAAGTCAGGGACTCATCCTCTGCTTATCCGGGACTTCCAATCCTGCACAAATCACAGTGACAAGAGCACTTTGTGCATAGGGGTTTCCTACCCTGAAACCAACCATGCTCATCTTTCTCTACTGAGCACACACCGAAGCATGGAGATTTCAGCTTGCTTTGATTTCTTTTACTTATGTGGTCACGGTGGGTGGCATCTCCCTCCCCCATATTTTTTCCCCCAGTGCAGAAGTTACTTAAGAGAGTTATAAAAGAGAACATATCCTATAAGAGAGCTTGCTTTATCCAAACACCACATTTTGATGGGTATTCCTGTGTGAGCAAGAAACAAGGTTAAGGCTTGAACTGATTATTCTTGTAGATGTAAATCAGATATTAAAACCCCAGTGCTTGGTGAAGATAGGGTTAAGGCTCTAGGGTGCTTTTATTTGACTTTGAAGAGATACCTTAAGAAAAAAAACAACATTTTGCACAAGATAAAGGACACCTTCGCCTCTTGACGGTGAGAAAATCTTAACATGACATACCAGCTTGCACTTAAAATCCCTACAATTGCTTTGGGTGGGAAAATTCTGTGGAAATTTGGGTTGAGTTGGGTTACATTTTTTCCTTACAATGACTTTAGTACAATCCAAATTTCCAGACCAAACAATATTTTTTTCCCCCTGAAGATTTTTCATCATACGGTGACAATTTGCAATGTGTTACTTCAATTAATTGTCAACTATTTCCAGATCCCAGACCAGATTACTGTATATAAAACCATCACTGTTAGTCAATTCGCTTTTTTTTTTCCTCTCGTTTATTTTCCAAGACAAGAACTGGTGGGTGACCATCTGCTTCTTATTTCAAACCTGTCTGTTTTTGTTAATACCTGACATCTCATGCAAAAGCTGAATTAAAGATTGATAAGTGGATTTTTGTTTGGACATAGGTCTCCTATGCCAAGCAGCAATGCTCTACAATTCCAAATTACTTTTCTGTTGAAGATTGTTTAAAGCATTTCTTTAAATTATGTTTTAGACCCATGTTTGGCAACCATTTCCAAACATGTTTGGCTTTATGCATTTGAGTTACCATATGAAAGGAAATAGAGACATTCATGTGCTAAAATACAAGCATGGAACAGGAACCTTAAGAAATGTAAAGGTAGGGCTCCATCCATTCTTCTCTATTGGTTTCTGTGTTAAACTTCCTGTTTTCAAATCAAAATAGTGTAATTTATCTGATGACCAATGCTACTTAACCACTGGGTATCAGGAAAGATGATCCTCAGCCAGAAGCTTCCATTCAGATGTTCAGAAAAAGTGCTCTCATCTCCACTTTAATTAACAGAGTACTTGATTACACTTCATATTTCCATGTTCACTAGGCAGACTATCACATGTAAGCAAAAATCCTGAGCTTTATTTTTTATGTTTTCCTTACTCTGTTCCTATTATTTTCATAAAGCCTGTCACCAGTAACCATGTTTTTTCCTCTCTGTAATGGAAATATTATAAATGATTGGTTAAGAAAAACCCAAATCCTAAATCATTAAGCAATAATTTTGAGATATTATTTAAGTAATACGTAGTTTAATAGCAGATTTTTGACAGGATATATTTCACTTTGAAAACTATCATTTTCTCTCCCTTAGGTTATAAGGTACTTAAATCACTTTTTTTTTTTTTTGAAAGGAGGAGGAAACAGCTGTGGCTAAAGCACACTTTTTCCATCTGTCATTTTTTATTTTTCTCTTTTTGTGCATGCAGCACTCAGTGAAAACATCAGCAGTGATGCCAATATTAGAAGTTAAAGAATGTAAACTTGAATTTGGACAATTTTGGTCAAGGTTTGAGAGAAGGATTCGAGAGAAGGATTCCTATTTTTTCCATGTTCACTGACATTGCTGGAGGCCAGGGTTGTTCTCTCGACACCAGTGGTAAGAAGATATGTCAAGCAGGCACTAGAATAGTCTGCCCAGGGAGGTGGTGGAGTCACCAACCCTGGAGGTGTTCAAGGAACATTTGGATTTTGTGTTGAGGGACACGGTTTAGTGAGAACTATTGGTGATAAGTGGATGGTTGGATTGGATGATCTTGTAGGTCTTTCCCAACCTTGGTGTTTCTGTGATTCTGTGTGAAGCACTGCTGGACTGGTCTGTTTTTTCAGACCTTGCTTTTCATCCAGGCTTAAGCTAAGCTACAGGCAATTTCCTCAGCTATTATTTAGTCAAAGGGGCCACCTGGAAAGAGAGACTGAGAGGACGGAAGGAAATAGGCTGATGGTTAGACTTCAGTTGAGAATACACCCGAAATCATCCTTCTTGTGAGTCTTCCCAAGTTGTCCTTGTTAAAACACATTTCTTTGTTTGTTCCCCCCCCCCATGCATTGCCTTACTCCTGGAATCTCTTGTGCTTAGTAATCATCCTTAGCTCCACTTTCAAAACCCCACCGCTTTGAATCAGATCCTCACTCTGTTGCCCATGAAAGTATCCAATATTCCACAGAAGAATCCTCAAAGCAGTGGATAATGAAAAGGTTTGGGAAAACCTTGGAAGATGGTTTGGCAATCCTCTCCATCATTTGTTAGACTGTTTAAGTGCTGAAGTTTGACGGGTAATGATTAATAATATTCTGGAAAATTCATGCTATTCTAACTCCACTCAATTATTCCACAGTAGGAGAATAAATTACAGAAGTGACAATATGAATAGACAGCTCTCTTTAGGATTAAAGCACAGATGAAAATTTCTTGTGATTTTGGTTTCATTTCTCCCCCTTAATTCCTTCTGTCTCCAGGCATCGCACTGATGAAAACAGACACTGAATTCAAAGAGAAGTCCCATTCTCTACTGTTGGGTTGGGAAGGACTATGAAGTGTTAGTAGCCAGGTGAAATATCACAGTAAGTAGTGATGATATTTGGACAAACAAAAGAACGAATAGTCCTGTAGTTATTGTTCACTTTTGTGCCAACTAAAGCCAGATTGGCATCTGTCCCAAAAAAACTAGCACATATTTTGATTGTGATATTCATTTTCTTCTTCCTTAAAAAGAACTACTCCTGTAAAGTCAGCCAGGATTTAAACAAATAGATCTATAGCTTGATAATAACCCCATTAAAAAAATAATTCGGAACATGGCCTGAAATAACTGTCTGAAGATATTCAGAAACATAAATCAACCCAAGTATTTGAATAACATCGAGGTGATGATGGAGACAACGTGAGGTGGTCTTGCTTGAGAACCCAGTGCTTTGTTTTGATATACAGAGCATCAAATGGAGCAGAGCAAGGCCCATTGCTCCGCTGTGTTCTCTGGCCAATCTGCCTGTAAGATAACTGTCAGAAAGGGCAAACAGGCAGTAGAATTCTTCCCACCAGTTATGTTGTTTTGTGAGAGCAGAGCAGCTTTCAACTGACAGAGATCTAACCTTTGAAATATAGACCTCTTATCAAGTTGGGCTTTTTTCATGAAAAACACTTTTTTATTTTGCCTTTGAAGGTATTCAAATGCTATTATTTCAGACACATCTCTGCTACAGAACCCTACAAAAATATTGCCTCACATTCCTTTTTATCATTTGTTGTTTAATTTGCCAAAGAGTTTGACTCAATCACACATTGCAGTCAAAGGGAGCTTTTTCAGCAAGTTTGGACTCAGTTCTTGGTTTCTACCTTCATCAAGCCATCTAGGTCTTTTCCACATACATTTCTCAGGGCCACGGGAGCAGTGTTGTGCACACCAGTGCCACTTCATCTGCAGAGCCAAACAAAACCCCCATTCTAAGGGAGATAATGAGACTCAAATTTGTAGGAAAAAACTGTCAGCCCATTGCACCTCTGCTTTGCTGCTCACTCCTCTATCCCAATTCCCACCCCCCGTCCCCCCACCCCATGCTATCCCAAGAGCTTCTCCATGCTGGAGATTCCAGCAAACAGCAATTTTTCTATCCTTCTGCACACGATGCTGCGATGCTGGCCATTTGCTATCGGCATCTATGCTCAGCCTAGTGGCAGGTTTAATGCTTCTCCATCCATTATTTATTTCACTGCCCATTCACTTATTGCCTCACCACCGAATCACTTGGCAAGACTACAGACCTCCTAAAGGACCCCAGGCTACAGTCCATCACCTCCAACCAGCACTGTACAGAGCTAGAGACATGAGTTGAATCCCTGGAGGTCAGCAGACCCAGTGCCGGTCATTGCAATCCAGTTTTGCTCTTGGCTGCTCTCTGATTGAGCACGGAGAAGGTTATACAGATCTTCCTCTGTGCTGAGTCACAACCTGTTCCTCCTGCTCACAGCAGGAGCAGTGGCTGAGGCAGGACGTTCCTACCCGCACTGCACAGGGCTTGGGGAACACAAGTGAGTCACTGTTGTAATTCCTGATATCCCACATTAATTGATGTTATTTGTGAGAGACTTTGGAAAGCTATTATTAAAAATTCTCTGCATTATATCATTTAATTTTTTATCCCTATTGCCAAACTGTAGTAGTTACTGTAAATGGATAGGAAGTGTAAAAACCTCAGATAATGAGTTGTTGTCCAGTAAGCCCTTGTAATCTTATGTTTGTTCACATGCACATTCACCAAGATGAAATAAAGCACTGAACCTCCAGATTTTTTGGGTGGAAAAGAGTATGTTAGTAGTGCTATTGACTTTGGCTCCAAAAAGTGGATCTTCATCAGTAAGATAGGAAAAGCAACAGCTTTCCCTATCAGAGAAACATGGAAGTCAGGAGAGATAAGGCATGTTTGGCAACGCACAGCATTACCACAGATCACTATTTTTCAGACAAAATGTTTTTCTTAGTTGAAAAATGATCCGTTCTTGTACATACAACTTAGTGCACAAAAACAGACTTCTGGAACTTTTTCATGTTTTGCATTTTAAGTATTAATGAACTTAAAACCATCATTTATTTTTAGAATGAACATCTTTCACAAACATACCCATGCTTACAGAATTGAAGTGTTAGATTACAAGTGTGGACTGCTCAAAAAGATACTTTCTCAGCTTGGAAAACACAAATACTTCAAAACTATCAGGATTTTCCCTTCTTTGACGAACACTATCTTGTTCATGGACTTTTAAAACACACAAGTGTGTTGTGAGATAAAGCCAGGAAAGTGAGCATAGAGTAAGACTGAATTATGGGACTAACAATAGCCAGAAACAGCCACAGTCCCGCTAATATAAAAATCAAATCTGACTGTGTTTAACGGTGAAGAAGAGTCCTGGCCCAGGAGATAATATCCTTAAAGAAAGGTTTATTAAACAGAGGTTTAAGGTTTGCAAAGTTGTAAAAAAACCTGAAAAAGCATCTTTGCATGGAAAGGTTTAGTCAGCTTCAGAAACAGTTTTCATTTACAATGCATGGAAAATTGCTAATCTTACCAAGTGTGTCACCAAACCAGCACTAAGGACTGAATGGAAAATCTTTTGCAGTCATTTCTGTGAAATGTCATGTAATTCGCAAGAAAAGGAGAAAAACAAGAGTTATTTCTGTTTTTCCTTGCACGGTCTGGTACTTTGACTTAGTAGCTTGTAATCAGGAGTCTGCACTGCAGTGATCCCATTCAGGAAAGTCTTTCAGGTACCAGGAAAGTCTCACTGATGGGGAAAGAGCTTTGGCAGGATACCCTGTGTGACCTGGAGTCAGGTTCCCTAGTTTGGTGGTCACTGTTTCCTGTACGTAAAACCAGAAATTAAGTGTACTAATTACTATGGTTCCTCTTAACACAACTGTATGAACATGGTAAGTACATTTTCTATTAATCTGATTAACAGACTTCTTTCCGCTTTTTTATCTCAAGAAAATGCCTTGCAACCCCATTGTTTTGCTACTTAACAATTCTATGCTGTCACTTTGAGGCCAAATGCAAATGTAAAACAGATATTTCCATTTATCCAGTTTCTTAAAAAAAAAAACTGCTTACTGTCTACATAACAGCCCTCAATATTAATACATCACCCAGACAGCCAGAATGGGAACAAGCAAAGCAAGCATCCTACATCACAGAAATACAAGTAATGCAGAGACAGAGTAAATACCAATGTCAAAGGAAATTCATTAGCTAATGCTACCTAAAGAGCACATCTAAATGTGTCAGGTGATAAGAAGTGAGACCAGCTCAAACCAGCTCTCTGAAGGATGCCTGTCTATTTGAGCCACGGAAAGAATGAAAACACGCGGGCTGTGTTACACAGCCCTCCTTGCTCGAAGCACATTAAAGCACCACAAGCAACAGTCTGGAGCTGACAGAAGCCTTACTAAGCACATGGCTGCTGAAACAACAAAACGTGCCACCAGCCCTACTCCTTTCACTGACATTCTCAGGTGGGTGAGCAGTATCTTGAGTAGAGGTTCCTGAGAGTAAGAAAATAGAATCATAGACTCTGAAATGCTTTGATGTTAGAAATAGAAAAGCTAGGGAGGTATGCTTTTCTTCTTTGGCTTCCAGGTTAGGATGGAGGAGGGCTGTGCTCAGGACAGATGCCTGCAGGAGCAGGGAGGTAAGTAGACTCTTATGGGAATGACACCTCTTCCTCTGTATCCCACTTTCTTTCATTAAGAACACCGTACAGGACTGGCATTCAATGAAAACTACAATGAATTAAGGTTTTTCCATTTAAGTTCTAGTAATCTCCTGGATGCTTCCCCTCTAGCTTCATCTTTTGTAACCATCTCTCCACAATGCCTCGTGTCAATTTCTTGGAAATACCCTTCCTTGCTGTTGGGTACCTACAGATCCTTACACAACACCCCCCTGCACATTCCTGAGTTCACAGACAGAACAGCTGTGCATCTTTATTACACATATGCTGCATTCTGGTTTTGCTTGTTAGCCAGCAGACAGGAAAGTTTTATTTTTAGGCAGATGTGAAAGCCCTAATTTGTTGCAGAGGGGAAGAGAGAAACTAATAATAGCATGCAATGCAATACAGCCAATGCCAAATTAATTAACAGAGACCAAAACAGGTTACAGCTCATCAGCCAGAACTACTATTTTCCACATCCCAGGCCCTCTCCTTTTCTCCACATCTAGTAGAGAAGGAGCTGGAGGATGGACAGCCTACAACACTGAGTGGTGCTGGAGATATTTTGTGCCTCTGAGGTACTGAAACAGACTTCGCCTGAGCAGCCAACAATTTCCCTCAAGGAGGAGGAATTGCCCCAGCCTCTCTCCAGAGCAGGTGACCCAAGGGAGGCTGAGCTGAACACCTGTCTCCCTGCTGCCCTGGGTTGACCACACGTTTGCTGACAGCTCTTTCCAACTGGAAGCAGGAGCCTATTTTAAGCCATCCCTTCCCTCACGCATACACTGTTGCCATAGCCACAAAACTAATGCACATGGAAAGAAAGGTTCTTACTCTATTGACTCAGCACAGAGGCATGTTACTGAATCTCTGTTTCTTAGCTCATGTAAGTGAAAGATAGTGGGACAGATCCTTCCACAGCTGGTGCTAAAATCGCATAACTCTGTTGGCTTAGTGAATCCCTATTAATTTGCTGCAGCTGACATACTAGCCCTTTGTTTTCCACTGCTGTGCCTTCCAGAACTGTTTATGGCACACTGCAATTAATTCAGCTTCTCCTGTACCTCCCCCTGAAGGATACAGTCTGATAGAAACAGCAAAAGCTATTCTTTCTGTCCACCTTTCATGCATCTGAGCGTTCATGGAAGGAATACGTGCCTGGTGTGTGCTACATCAGGGTCACACAGAGCAGTTTGGGAAATATTTACGTTAATCTTCAAATGCACTGTCAGCAAGGTTTCCTTACAACCTAACAACAACATGGACCTTACCAGTGGCTTGCACTGATTTCAATAATGCTTGCAAGCTTTCAGCCAACTAATCTGAATAGAATTGCTGACATTTTAATGCTGTTTCTTACAGGATACTTGAAGAACAAACCAATACCCTTGAAATAAGCTTATTGCATGTTTAGCTAGGCCAGTCTAGTACATCTCTTATGAGATGCACAGCATGTACTCTTCTACATTATTAGAGCTTCTGCAACTTCACTGCTTTGCTACTGTTAATGCAATACCCACTTCTTTGGGCTTACAGTTTCTAAGAGTTTAGCATCATTAAGTCCAGAGTCATTGCTAAGGTTAAAGCTGTCAAATGTCAAGATATAAATACTTCCTCCTAGCTATTACCATCTATAAAATAGCCAACTCTTTAAAAAGTCATATTACACCATATACTCTCACATGGCTTCCTTGCAACAGTTAATTCCAAAGGCTGCTTAAATATGTACAATATTTTTCCTTTGACATACTTTAGATGTATTTGTCATTAATCTTAACCCTTTGACTGTTCCCTGAGGGACAATGAAGTGATCAGACAGCTGTGCCCCTCATAACTTTTAATACTTTAATTAAAACTCCTTTGGACCTTTTTCTCTCCTCTATTCTTTCTTTAGTCAGCCACCAAGAAAAACGACCACAATTTTAACATCTAAACACTGGAAACTATGAACATATAACAATGCAGAAATAATTCCTTATTTTTCAATTTACTTAATTATTTTTAAATTTAATTTCTGGGATGAATGAACTAGAGTTCTATTTTCTTCTGAAAATTCTTTTTGAAGTTACAGTGGTTTGGCCTCATGCGTATAACCATAAACAGAGCTGTACGGCTTTAGACAGATACTTTCAAGAGAGAGTTCAAGTTCTGCCTCTTCCATAGTTTAACAAGACAATAGTCTTTATACAACTTTTACCCACAGAAATAGTTGATCTGAACTGAGGATGATCCATCTCATTTAAAGGTAACAGGCTTGGCTGACAGATAAAACGACCCTTTATCTTTTTACTACCCCATTCTCATGCCTTGCATCCAAGTGAGTTTGGGATTCCCGGGCATAGAGAGCAATTGCCAAAAAATGACTGAATTGGCAAATTGTAAATATTGCTGACATGAAAAAAAAAAATGATTTTCCACTGCCTCAAACTTTCCATTAACACACTGTCAGAATTGAGTATCAGTTTTGATTCCTTAAGTGTTCTTGGAAGGATTAGAGAAATCAAGCACGAAATAGAAACACTGCTAAATTGCTTTGCATTATTTGTTTTGCAGAATTCAGTCTGTTCTATGTCATTTTTCCCCCCTTCTACTCTGAGAATTATGGGAAAACTGATATAATTTTACCTTCACAGATTAATGCTTGGGTTTGTAAACACAGGTAAATTTCAGCTCAGTAATAAGAAATGTTGGATGCTTCTGTAAGAACTAGATCAAAGCCAACATTTAAATATGTCGGCGCTTTACTGCAGCCTGATATGCTGTTTATCCAGCAAACATTTCAGTTTTAAAGCTTTTCAGAGAACTCGGTCCAGTTTGGAGCTTCACATTGCAGCAGTGGGGCACCTGCATTTCCCTAGGCTGTGTGGAGGGATCAGTCACAGCTCCTGCTGAATTCTTCAGCTCAGCAGAGCTCAGAAACCCCAGGAAGCTCAGCCACCCACTCACAGTAAGGCAGCTAGTAGCAAACCTCACCTCCATGTGTAACCCCAGAGGTTTCATAGTCATCACTCATGAATTATGTGACTGAGAGACTCTACTCCTCTGGAGAAGTTATACAAGGAAGCTAAATCACTGTGATTAAGCCTCCCCATTCAAAAGAAACACCTAAGTCATGCTAACACCTCTAAATACACAATTGTATGAGCATCCCTGTGTGCTCAGTGAAGGCAGAAATACCATTTTTGAACTACACAGCCCAAGCCCAATGGCTAAGTTGTCCAGCACAGTCATTGCTTCCACACACCACAAAGCCAGCTGCAGTTTTCACTTGTACTCCATATGTTAAGTTAAACCTGGTGAAAAAAAATGGGCACGCAGGGATAATTCTCATGGAGTCCTGACAGCTAATAAGAGCTGAATTCCCTTTTCTTCTGGTGGACCGAGGGGATGGGACCCCAGAGTAGGAGAGATCCACCACCTCCCAGTGCAGCTGCAGGAGCACCTCTGGGCTGCACCACAGAAACTCCGTGGCAGGGAGAAAAAGGGCATTAGAGATAAAAGTAGCTTATAAAATAACTCAGTGTCAGCACATGATTATGTTGTTTTCCCCTTAATCATTAGTTAGACTGCTGTGTTGCAAAACACCCTGGAGCTGAAGAAACTGCTAATATGCAACAGCTTTTGGAATGTCATAAATGCAAAGTTTTACTGGACTGGATATGCAGTGTATTGTAGTCAGTATGGATGGGGAAACTTTTGGACACTTCCAACTTGTAATAAAAATGAAAGAAAGTGGATTAGTAGGATTTGTAACTCATTAAAAGGGAAGAGCTGCTTTAGAAAGATTTGTGGGGAAACTGACAGCACTCAGACTCTATTCGTTCTCAAAGTTCCTTACACCTGGACATAGATAATTAACTCCCTATGCCCTCATCCAAAACAGCCTCACACTTCGCAAGCCAATTTGCAGATGAGAATCTGACATGGTAGCACTGACCCTGGAACACACTGGAAATAAATCAGGTTTTGCTTTGCATTATGGAGGTGTGAGATGAGCCTGATCACCTTCCAAGGCAGCCAGACCATCAAAGCTTTCAGCAAACAGCTGCTGTGCACGGGATGCTCAACCCATGCTCAGATAACTGTGGGCCTACGTGGCTTTTGGCTGAAGCCAGAAGTAGGATAACTTGTATCTGCCTTCCATAAATCACACTGGCTTGCCCCAAGTCTAAGCACAATGGAACGAGAAAACCTTTTACTTCGATAAAGCAGAGGTTGATTCCAAAGGTAAGTTAGGAAGAGGTAAATTACAAAGAATAAAAACTCCTTTCAAAGCTATTGGAAGATACTGAAAGGCTACAAAAATCTCACTGGCAACATGAGCTTTCTGTTCTTTGTTCTAAGTGAACTAGTTCACACCCTGCAAGAAATAGATGTGGAGTCACGACTTCTACTAGCTAAGATACATCAAAGTTGACCTGTTAGATAAACAGATTTGTTTAATGATTACATTTTCCTTTGCCAAATGAAAGCACACAGAAGTGCAAGATTCAACAGCTTCATATATTTTTTGCTCAAGCAGCACAATGGAAATCGTTTGTACTCTTCGCCAGAACAGTAAGGCTCCACAACACTGGGTCTGGCAGAGACAGAGCTCATCCCAATCATTTGCCAGTGATTGCTAGGAAAGAAATGCCAACAATTTGCTTTTAAGCTTACAAGATGTTGCGTATAAGAGAGCGATCCTAAGTAATTTTAACCATCTGATAGCTCTTTAATACTGGAAATTCTAAAAAGCCACGAGAATCAAGTCTACCCTGTAGGAGCACAGGCAGGACTGTGGCAGAACTCCCTGTAGGAGTTCTTTGGGGGCAGCACACAGCTGCTTTAAAGAGGATGAGCCATCACTGTTTGAGGTCGATGGAAGGATTATTGGGGACTTCGGTGAATGCTGGGTCAGGGCTCAGATACATCTTGATTACAACCTCTTAATTAGGTCTTGCCTGTGACATCTGCAAACTTTGCAGCAAGCCATATGATTCAGTACCACTGTCAGACAGTGGCTGCAATTCATGGTATGTCATTACAAGCATCTGAAATACCATAGAAATTAACTGGAATTGCCAACTTTCAGTTAAGGCCAACAATTAAGTTGAACTAAGCTGACAATTTCCTTAGTTTCTGTAGAAACAATTCATCCTTTTCTATTGTTTGACTTATTTATTCTGACACTATGATGTTTCTGTATTTATTTGCTCAGTCATTCACCTGTGTGATCCCCACAAATGCAGGTATTTTTACTTGTTTGATTTCATGCATTTTTATCTTTTATACAGCCATCACTTGTTAGCCTTCTTAACTTTTCATTATTTCACACGTATAAAAGCAAACACTGTATTAATCAAAGGGTAACGGGACAAATATCTGTCAGGCATTGAACAATATACCTTATTTGTCAAACTGGCAAATACATTTCCATAGCACAACTGCCACATGATAACTCCAGCACATCTCCCTCCCCCTATGGAAAATTAAGTAACTTTTTAATACACTACATGCATGGCTGCAGATTAAATATTCTTTGGTTTTACTTTACCAACAGAGAGCTTAGCTCCATAACTAACTGAGCCTCGTAAAGCACTGTATTAGTAACTGTTGATGTGCTTAAGTCTAAAATAGTTTGTAGGTGATATTTTTTTCCTGACAATGTAGACTAAAGTTCAGTGTACTGGAAATTCTTAAATAGTACCACCAACAGTGCACTGAGAATAACCGGAGTGGTTGGAGAAGACTCAAGAAGCATCAATTCTTTGCCCAGCCTGTTGCTGGGAAGAAATCCTATAATGTAGGAATAAGGCTAGTTTATGTTTTTTATATTTCCTTGCTTATCTCTATCATTCCTGGTTTGTTTTTTTTTTTTAAACTTCCTGGAATAGTTTGGATTGATTTTAGAGACGTGGCATGACATTTAGACCCACAAACCTTTAGCAAAAGGACTCAAATGCTTTAACTGTCGTTAGCAGTAAAGCAAGGCTGCATGGCCAAACTGTTCAACATCTATTTGTGGACATGGAAGCCTCCCACAACTGTCCATTTCTCAAATTATGCTTAGACTTCCCCATGACATGATGCCAAAGTCTCTGAATAACTATTACCTGGCAATGCCATCACTGCTACCTTGATGCTGGTCATTGCATGAGGCCAGCTGACCTCAGTCTGAGTCCATATACAGAACACCTCACACTGCTCCCCCTCAGAACAGCACAAAAGCCTTAATACTGTGCTGTGATAGATGTAATTGGAAAATGAGGCAGTTCTGTTTTTATTTCAGGCACAAATCAACTTTGTCTCATGGCACAAACTTCTGCTAAGAAAAGAATGAGCACCGAGGTCCTTATGTTAATTAAGGCTCTCAGCTAAACTTACTGTACATATTTTTGATGGAATGACAACACAATCACAATAACATGAATCCAGTATCATAGTTCCCCTCTCCCTTTAGCTGGGAGTCACAGATTTGGAGATGGAGACAAACCAACACAGTGAGTTTTGAATGACACAAGCACCACCCCCCATCCTTTCCATTAGCTGGCAGCAACAGGATCACTGTTGTGTTCAACATCCAAAAACAAGGTGTTGTATTCACTGGGTTACAGTAACAGTAGCATGGAATGTAGGACCTGCCTAACCTTTCCCCATGTGTATATTTATTTTACAGCCTTGTTTTTCCACAGTTGCCACTGGGTGTAACACCACAGCTGTCCTTGCTTGCTGGCAGTATATTTTTATTCACTTATCTTCAACCTGGCAGTTATTTTCTTTTCCATCCAGCATTTCCAATTTCCTCACCCCAAGTCCCTGCTAAGAACGTGGTCCTTTTTTCACCTGTGAACTGGGTCCTTTCAGCAGTTTTTAATCAGGGATGCACTGACTTCCCTTGATGTACAGTCTTAAACTGCTTAACCTCTCTCAATTGATTTCTTACTCTGTAAAAGGTGTCACGATCTCTCCACTGGTATAAGGCTTTGGTGACCTTCCAGACCAAGTGAAGTGCACAGAATGTCACTATTGCATCAGATGTTCTCTTATTTCTTCCTATGATCTGGGAAGTGCCACGCTTTCCTAGTTATAGGTAAAGGCTTCGGTTTTTCTCCTCTGTAATGTGAAGAAATCTCTAATTTACAGGCTGGTGGCAGAACATTGGGAATTATGTAACTTATGTATGAATTAATTCAAATTAAACTAAGACAGTATTATTCAACCAATTAAGAGCAGTTTTCTATGAGTCAGAAGACCCAGGTTTCTCTTCCTGCCACAGAACTGATTCCCATGATTCAGCCCCAAAGCAGCATGCTTGGCTTAACAGAAGTAAGCAGTTCACAGAACTCAGAAAAAGAAATTCAGAAAGAAGAGTTTGCAGGTGGCACCCATAGACTCATCTTTTAGATTTGGCCATACTTTGGGCTGCTGCATTCTGCAAATAGTTCTCTTAATAGAGAGCCAGTTGAGCTTTACAATCACGCTTCCATGTTCTAAATCTACACGACACAGATTTAGGAACCTAATAGTAGACAGAAATACAGCCTCTTTGGCCATGGGTTTGAAGAATAGACTCACAAAGTCCCAAAAGCAGTTCCAGAGCATCTTCAAGGGATGGGCATGCATTTGCCTGGAAAGCACCTGTTAGTGGAGATTAGCAGATTACCATCTATCCTATGCCCCCAAGATATAATTCCCCTACCAGTGACACACTGTATTGGAAACAAGAAGTGGCTTCCATAAAAATAATCCATACATCGAAAATCCTGGATCTCAAGACTGGAAGGCTTATCTTTAAGCAGCTGTTTCTGTTATGTTTCCACTTAATCTTGAAGACCTATTCATTTACAGCATAGTGAGTTTTGAAGTCCACTTATACACACCTGTACTGCCATACACAGCCTATTTGGTAGTTGTCTTTCTAGTCAAGCAATTTCTTGTTTGCACAGAAGAAAGCTCTATAAACTCAAATGCACTTTTTTCTACCTTCACTTCATGATTGTAACTGCTCTCATATCACACTTTCTTTGCAGCATTTATTTCTAGAAAACCAAAACTATTGGAAAAGCAACCAGCACAGCTTGCCCTTGATACAGCAGGGGAAAATCATGCTTAAGACTATTTGTTTTACAGCTGGATTGACTTTCCCAGACATGGTTCTGAGTGGAAACATGCACTTCAACACAACTTATACATCTAATGATTGCTGAGAGATCATGACATGCTTGTGTATGAGCTTGGAGCAGCTCCACCTCCTATTAATTCAGACATAGCTGAGCATCTTCCCATCAAAATTCCTGATTCAACTCGAAGTTGGTTTAGAAGAGAAGTTTCAAAATAGAAACATTTCCCTCTTCACCAGAAATTCTTAATGCAGCAGAGAAGAACCTGCGCTGCAAATGGGCAGTCGCAGTTCATAGAAAAAGAATATAAATGAAAAATGCTTTTTCCAACTGGTACTACTCTTTAACCCTGCTCTAATCTGTTCCTCAGCTGCTTACTTAGCAGGTGATAACCAGAACAAATCATCCTTTCCGTATCTAAATAAACTGTGTTCTCCCTTTGCTTAGAGCACTGCATTTGAATTCTGTCTCCTCCAAAGAGGAGAATTCTGCTGTTTGAACCAGAGCAATGCACAGTAGTTAAAGCCTACGCACATCTTAACACAGACCTTCCCTGGTATTCACCAGCTGGGATTACTTAGGTTGATAGGTTGTTCAGGGAACTTACAATTGCGGTAGTCTGAGCATTGGTTAGCTATTTTAAAGTGGGATAGTCACATAAGAATCTTAGAAAACAAATCAAATACTTTGCAGTGCATTAATCCACAGCTCATTGCATTGGATGATATCCCCAGAAATGAAAGCAGTGTCATCCAGTGCCACTGGCTTTGTTACAGATACACAGAAAGAATTGCTACAGACCAGAAATCACATGGGCAGAAGCTCAAGTTAGTGAGAACTGAAGTATTTTAACACTTCACATAAATAGAGCATTGGCCAGAAACATTCCTCTTACTAACACTCTAACTCAGATTTTCTGTTGTTATAGGAGTCCTTGATAATCCAGCCTATTTACAAATCCATTTCTGCTTCTCCTTCTTACCCTCTCCTCCATATACAAAACAGAGCTGCAGCATGGCCTGGCACAAGGTATCCACACAGCAAGAGAGCAGAACTCCATCACCCCAAGAATCACAAGAGCAGGGAACTGCTGCTGTGTGCAGAGCTGAGGAGTGGGTGGAGAATCATAGGATTATTAATGCTGGAAAAGACCTCTAAGATCCCCAAATCCAACCCCACCCCCACTACGTCCCCATCAGTACTATATCCCATGGTTATGGGGCACCTTCAGGGACAGTGACTCCCCCATCTCTCTAGGCAGCCATGCCAGTGCCTGACTGCTCCTAATAGCCAACGTAAAACCTTACCTGGCACAGCTTGGGCCCATTACTTTAGAGTTTGTCACTGGGGTGAATGCCAGACCTCATTTTCTCCTGCTACCAAGTGGGAGCACAAATCCTGACCCTTTACCATCCTTAGGTATCCAAGTTATGGGTGAAGAGCTTGTATCGTATTAAGTAACTGCCAACTGCCTACCTTACCTTTCATCACAGCCAGCTCTGACACGATGCAGTTTTAACAAACATCCCCACACTGACAAAACCCCAAACTCACAACTCTTCTTTTTGCACTCTGCCATCTGCACATCTGAGACGAGATTCAAGAACAAACACATCTATAGATTACTGTTAAACGGTGGCCACTGTTCTCAGCTTGTTGTTTTTCCATCAACTGTTCCAGAATTCTTTCCAAAAATACAGCACAAGTGCTGAGAGGTAGCCAGCCACCGCTGTCTTCACGCAGCTAGCATGTCCACTTCCCAGCCAACTCCTCTCTTTATTAGAAAACAAAAAATCATATTGCAACGGATGGCAGCAGTGGATGTAACCTACCCTCTGCGGGAAAAGCTGAATTAGTGCTTTTCATTCCTTCTAATCCCCCCAAGCTCTAACACCCTTGTGGAGGCCCTAGGGAGGTCAAGAGCCATGAACGTGACACTAAGCTGGTGAGCCAGGTGGCTGGCAGTATTCCTTTCATCCAAACCTATTTTTGCTTACCTGCCATTTGTAAATATAGATCAGAGAGTTCACAAGCAATAGGATATGGAACACCTTGCAGGAAGTTTCTAGCTACAGAAGTCCTCTAAACCTTTTGTTTCTCTGCTAAGTATTCTGTTCTACAATTGGACAAAGCTGAAGCCTAAAAAGCAGAGACCAGTTCTGAGCACACGTAGAGCATTCTACACCCCATATATAGAGATAACATTTTGCAGCGTGTGGGATGTGAGGCTGAGAGATGCACATTGGAGTTGGCCCCAATGGCTCTTTAGCAAACAGGGTTCTGCATGAAATACACAGAGTACAAGCAAAGTTTCTCTGCCTCATCACACTCAAGACAAATCTCTTGGCTCAGCCTGTTCTTTACCAGTGTATGAGCACAGGAATAACTTCTCTGGAGATGCAGCATTCATTAGAAATTCCCTCTGTAACTTGCCTTAGAACTTGTTTGCATATCTCCATCAAAAAACATCTTCCAAGAATAGGTTTTTCTTTGAGCAGGCATGTTTAAGGATCAAAAAATTGCATAGAGCACATAAGATGGTTTTTAAAACAGACGTAAGGCTAGATGTAAAGGTCATCTCCCATTGATACAGTGCAAGAAAACAATTGGATACAAAAATGCTATGACAGTTTTTCATTCAAGAATAATCATCTCAATATTTTATCCCAAAGTACTGCTTACTCACAGTTTTGGTGGATCTTTATCCACCCTGATTTAGGAAACTTCTTTGGAATGAAATCAAGTCAAGGTACAAAAATTTCTCTTTTGAATGAAATCTCACCCCATGAGATTTCTCAGGTCCCAAAATTCTAAAGGATACAGACAAGAACTGATATAGAAAATTAGTCCCTGATCACCTCTAATATTTAGATATTTCAATGTAGTTTTCTAGAACATTCATCTATGCCCTTGGCACAAATAGGGCTTTGTTGGCCCCAAGTACATTTGAGAATCCCACCTGTAACAATAATTAACGCCATTGCATAGAACATTTTCATAGAAACTGAAAGAATTGGGTAGGCAGGATGCTCACAGGCACTCTCACATTGGACTGGATCCCTTCCATGGATCTAACAAAACTGCTCATGGTTGTCAAACTTGTTCCAGTTCCATTCTTGCCTTGGTTATTACATATTTCATAGTCACGCGCCAAGTGTCAAGACAGACCACTATTCACATACAGATGAGGCAGGGCTTTGAGTTCCTAAAAGCTATCCAGTTCAAAGCAACATATTTTTGAAGCATTACATTTCATTCTCACAAAAAAAAAAATTAGAAGTAGATCCACAAGCACAAAATCAGGACATTTCCACTCAAATTTCTACTCATTCTACTGGATGAAAATGAAAATATATAGCTCAAAATCCAGTGATGCTTCGGTACACTTAAACTAAGGGCACCTTCTTAATCCAGTGAAGAAGTGGCCAAGAATCAGGTTGGAATTTTTATTTTTTAGAGAAGCTAATAGACTTGGTTCAGTTCACTGATGCATTCACCAGATGCAATCCCTAACCAATGGATTATACAGTGTTCAGTGTATAATTCTGATCCACTCTTGATTTATAACAGAATGAAAAGGATCAGGTCGTCTATTTTTAACTCCCTGGAAAGTTTAAAAATAAAGTACAGCTTTCAATAATGCATTAAGCAGCAGGTTGGAGACTTAGGACGAGCTTGTGAAGCGTGTGCATCAAATAGTGAGGTCCTATGGCTCTGCTACCCGTAAGAAAATGAAGATACATAAGGAACAAATGAAAACGTGATGTCCAACATGGGTGTAACAAGTGGGTGGTTATGTTTAGGGGAGGGTATACAGTCCCACATCTAAACGCATTCAGATCAGGGATTTGGCAGCAGGACGCCCCAAGCACATGTGGGCACTGCCCTCCCAGATCTCACAAAGATTCTTTCCTCACTTCAGAAATACTGAGAACTTAAAATATACAATGTTTTAATGATTTGATTTCCTGATGATTTCAAGTTCAAACCCCTCATGTTACACATAGCACCTAAAAAAAAATAATCACATTCAGCCCTGTCCCTGCCTTCAGATCCTGTTAGGCTTTCTTGCCCTCTTGCTCACCAGTTTTAGACATCATTATTAGCAGATGCTGATAATGAAGCAACTAATTCTACACCGAAGTGAAGGAAAGCAAGGGACAAATCAGCAGCCAGCTCTGAGCCCCACATGCAGGGCACAAACTGCTGAGAACACCAAACAAGCATCAGCTGCACTTGCATTGCAAGAAAGGCTCTCTCTATAGCAAGTAATGAGTACAAAAAGTGAATTCTTTGTCTGGAAACTCTGAAAAAAAAACTCATTTATAGCAGTAATTCTTTTACATTGAGCATCAGGTGACACAATAGAAAAATCTTTTCTCCAAATGTTGTCTATTATGTGTGTAGAACTACACCCCTACGCAAAAAATCACTCACCTGCTGAGTCTATAAATCAAGCTAAGTGTTCTATATGACTTGATCACCATTATTGCAGCAGGCAATTGAAAACCAAACCCAACTGATATAACAGAACTACAATAACAAGGTAAGCAGTGATGATGGAAAATCCATTCCCTTAGCACTGGCAAAACCAGATTTTTGCAATAGATCAGTTTGTAACCTAACTTGGCTCAACACTCACAGTCATGGGGCGCATTGAGCAAGATTAATATTCAAATTATCCCAGGGCCAGTGCTGCTTCTGATTCCCTTCCCAGCTCACACAGCCAAGCTCTGCCTTTGCTTGGCTGCAATAGCCTCTCGCACTGGGGGAAGCGGGGCCAAATTTGGCTCACAGCTGAAATAAAGGAGGACAATGCTCTGATTAAAGTGATTCAGAATCCAGTTTTAAATCCCACAGGTAGCTGGCATATCCCTATTCCCTATACTTAGGATGGGAAATACTATCCTATACAAATACTATAGTAAATTTAGCTGCCGAAAGCTAGTAACAGTCTGGCTTTTATTGGCACTCTCCTCTATATGCCCTGGCTTCCACTTCCCTATGTATTTTAAGCACCAGCTTCTGTACATATTGGTACCTTATGCTTAGGCAGTTCTGCACTGTAAATATAGAAGACTTTTAACCCAGAGATCAACCCAGATCTTCCCCCCCCACCAATATTTTTAAGGAGAAAAGGTCAGAGTATTCCAGTGAACTGACGCACTCTGTCTAATTTATACAGCAAGAAGCTTAAAATTGTGCGTCATTTGACCATTTTCCATTTGTTCATGCTGAGATTAAGAGATGGGCTTATTGTTGAGCTTATAGTTGAAATTACAACTAAGAGAAAAAAAAAGAGTTGTAAGAGATCAGTAGCTGCAGCTGGGCTATGATTTACTGCTGCCCAGTTATGGCAATGTAAACTTGAAAAAAGCAACTCAGGGACAGAGAGAAGCCAAGTAATTAACCATTTTTAAGGTAAAGGCTGCCAAATAAAACCAGGGAGGCAGGGCTTGCTGTGAGAGCAGCAGCAGATTTCTTAATTGTCAAAAAGCATCTGTGACAGCAGAGTGGTACGCAGCTGCCATCGCAAGGGAGAAAAACCCAGCAGCACCAGCAGGAATCAGCTGCAAAGCCAAGGAGTCAGCACATTTCGTACTACTGCACTTTGCACTGCTCCTCTCAGGCCAGGCAGATGCAAGCTGTCCACATACACCAGCAGATAGCTCCTCCCTTACAAACCTCTCAGCTCCTCTTCACATGCATAGGGTCGTTCAACATATCAATGCATTTTCAGGACCAAAAGTTATCTCTCAATGCACCCCTGAGTTCTGCAGCACTGCAGCCAAGTCCAGCGAGGAGCAGAGCTGGTCAGACACCAGATGAATGGCTACTGACACAAGTTGGTTGTGGTACAAGCGGGTTATTGGGAGTGCATTCACGTTTTCACAAAGTTGATGCCAAATCCTGAACTGATGCAAGCTCAAATACTTCAGCTGCATTTAGCGGAGCCATGGAAACTTCTATGGGCAAAACTGGAGCTAAAGAGCATGAAGTCTTTCTTCTACTTGCACAGACTGCTTGTGTCCATTGGTTGTAGCAAAAAAGGAAATGCACAAAGTTCGCAATTCAGATTTTCCCTCCCACGTTCTTCATATTCATAAATATGAACCCTAAACTGATCAGTATTTATATAGTAGCAGTAAGGAGGGCAAAAGATTTACTGACATTTTCCTGGAAGAATTATTGTTCTCTATAGCATTTTCCATTTTCTTTTGAATTATTTTTAAGGGACTGGAGACAGATGGATTTTCTGGTCAGGTGAAAGTAAGAACACTGCAATTCGATGTATTTCCATGTGTGGCAAATCACTAATACCATCAGATTTTGCTCACACTAAATTTATAACTTTAACCACAAATAGCCTCCTTTGCTGGCAGGAAAACAAGAAATGTCACCCTCTAACTTTGCAAACTTTTGTGAACACTCAAAAAGGTGAAAACTGACAATTCCAACCAGCTCTGGTGCCAAGAGCTGCTCATAACAGCCTGTCTCCAGACAGGGTAAGTATTCTGTTTAGAGAATGATTATGAAATATCCATTAACAAACTTCTTTGTGACTGTGAAAAATAGTTGATGCTTTCCAGAACAGCATAATTCCTGAAGTGAAGTAGCAGAAAAATAGGGAAAATCCAACTCCAAGACCAGAGCATCTACTCTAACACATGAAAGCTAAAATCTGTCACCTTAGAGATTACTAAATCTCAATAGCATCTTACTACTGCAATGAGCCTCTCACAAGCAGAGCCCTGTAGGCTCAGGGTTTGCTCAATGGAGGCAGTTTTCCTCCACAAATCAGCATGAGCTTCAGTTGGCACAAGTCTTCCACTTCCTATGAGAAACACACCACCTGTTCTTGGAGCTTCACACACTAAACCCATGTACACAACTCACTCTTCATCTATGAGAAGCAGCATTTATTTTGCAGTGCATTGCTGTGTTCTATGCACAGTAATGCCTTAAGCTGGACTTGTATTAGAAATGGTCTTCACAGACTTGAATGTTCAACCTTTACACGAATATAATTCTTCCATTTGCCTCTCACCATAAAGCCAGTCAATGTTTTGTTACTTTCTAGTTAGAATTATCACTGGAGAAAACACTGAATCCTAGAGATTCCACACATCCACAAACTATGTTATCATCTGCTAACCTCCAATGTATTAAAAAGCATTCTAAGACCCAAAAGTAATTTTATACAATTTCAAAGTAGGGATCTGAGACAGCAGTTATTACTGCCTAGCTCTAGCATAGCATTTTTCTTCTGGAGATCTCTATGGGCTGACAGAACAAGAAATTTAATTCAGGTCTCTCCAGCCTTGTTCAGCATCCTTAACACAAGACCACATTCAGTGTCTTCGCACTCTTTCTAGACCTAGCACTGGGAACTGCATCTCAACGCTCTTGAAATAAGATTTTTTTTACTCAAAACACAGGTAAGAAAACAAGAAAAAAATCAAGCAACAAAAGCTTAAGCCAGCAGCTTGTTAATTATCAAGATAGATTAAGCCTGTATCCATTTCAAGCTGTCTTTTTCAGTGGTAACTTGGACATGAGAGCATCTCTCAGCAATAATGCTTATTTGTCATCAGATGAGTGTGAGCCTTCAGATAAGGAATTTCAGAGCCTTATGGAAGAATGCACTTAGCTATGAACACACCAGTGCAAAGCAGATAAACTTTTGTGCCTGAAGTTGAGGATTTAAATGCTATTATGACATGAACCGCATTGTGCCAATTTTCCAGCTCTAGCAAACATACTACATGTCATTGTCTTTCTAAGAAAGGATCTATTCTCATTTTCTTTTTTTTATTGACTGACAAAGATTAAGGGTAATCTCACCAAATCCTCAAATCGCCCCACATGATACATTTTTTTTCTAAACATTGCTGTGTCATTCATAATATTATTTCCAGCTAACAGAAAAGATTTGCTTTATTCATCCCTGTTTCTTTCCCTCTTGTACCCCCACCCCCTTGAAAGCCTCACCAAACCTGCCTGTTTTTGACACGCAGCACAGCCATCTTAAATTTGGCATTGAGCTCTGGGTGGCCAAAATCATCACTTTTTACTTTAAACACTTAGACACATCCAGAAAGGACAGCAGCCAACTCTAAGACATTTTCTTCCTGCTTTGGCTGCAGGATAGAAAGAAAATAAACTTGCTAAATTGGATTCGTTTTCCCAATCCCTTGTGCTCTCTCCCACCTTCCAGTAGAAAAAGAAAAAGAAAACAACTGAAAATTAAGCCCCAGACACAACAAATAGGTGTGAAAAAACTTTTCCTCCGCATCCACAAAGTCCAATTTCCTCAGAGAACTCAAAGACAAAAATGGAATTGCACGTATTTGAGATGGCAGTACTACTGACCGCAAGGAGTTCACTTACTGCATTGTGATCTGTCAAAAGGAGCTGGCTGAAGTGATTTTGTGCCAAAGACTATTTTATTTCCAAAGTCACTGGGGACTAGTTTAAACCAGTGTTTTGCTGAGAGACTGGATTAATACTTACAAGGATAAAATAGAGACCAATTCCTCTGGTAGAGAGTAGTTCCTGGGTAAGGCTTCTCAGGCCGTCACACATCCACCTCCTTCCATCTGGTACTGAATACTCGAAAAACAGCAAAAGATTTGTGGTTCCCATGAAAGCTCATTAGCTGCTCCCTACTACTCTGCTCTAATGGATGTGGAGCTTTTTCTATTGCTCCAGTTTATCTTTGGCTGGTCCTCCTGGGAAGAGCAGTGAAGATTTTCATCTTCAGAGAAACACATCCAACCTGGACAAAGCACCTGCTGCTGAGGGACTTGGGGAAGATTGAGAACAGGAAGGAATGACCTATCTGCACGATGCCATCAATGATCTAAAGAGCTTGGGAGCCTTAAGACACCTTGGTAGGACACCAAGGCAAAAGGCAAGAAGCAGCCATCATCAAGAAGGTCATGGCTAGGACTGGAAGGCAAAAACATCTTACAAACAGCTGAAGCTCAGCAGTGAATTTTCTCCCCTCGCTGCCCCCAAGCAAACCAGCCCAGAGGGGTGAGCAGGGATCAGCCTCAGCCACACAATGAGACCAGGTCAGTACAAAAGGCTTAATTCAAAAGTATTAGCCTTAGCCTACCCATAATATAATGCTACAATAATGATGGCAGGAAAAAGACAATATCAAGGAAGAAATATAATGCCAAGGCAGATGGTATGAACTCCTTAGAAGTGAGGTCAGTGCCTTTCACACTTTCAAGTGCTAGAATTTATTTTGAACCTCTCAGCTTCATGGAACAGGGAGGGAGAAATTCTGGAGAAAAATTACTAGCACTGAAGAGATTTTATTCCAGGATTTTCTGACTCATATTCAAGACAAGCAATCTGAAATCCTTCAGGGACACTATTGTTCCCTGCATTTCTTTCAATAAAAAGAACTGAATGCACACATAGTCAAAGACAGAGCAAGTGTTTCAGTGAAAAAGGGTCAAATTCTGCCTTCAGGTACTCACTGAACTGACCACTGTCATCAATGGAAGTTCCACACTGGCTTCCAGACTTTGAATTTTTCCCTTAAGTATCCAGAAGTTACAGCCCTTATTTTGCTAAGTGGGGTGTTTATCTGACTAATGATGGCATTACTTCTGAATGGTCCTAATTAGAAAATATTAGTGCAAGATTCCTAATGCAAGGATAGTGGCACAGCTTGCTGCTGATTTCTGCTCAGAGTCTGGCAACAAACCAATGCACTTTCTCATTACAAAGCCTTCATCACTATAGAGCCATTTCTAATTATTTTATTCAGCATACTACAAAGTGAATTCTGACAATTCAGCTGGAAACAATGCTTTTAATAGGAGACTTTTCACAATTGCCATTGAAACAAAGTGTCCCTTTTGCTTTACCAAAGCTATGCCTTTGCTAATGGTGCTCTTTTGAATTACCATTTTTAATCAGTTGTATTTTTATGAGACTCACATGACTATTTGATGTGTCCAGGTATTTCAAACAGAACAGGCAATGTCTATAACAAATAATAATAAAATGCATCCAGACATTTCTAGAAGTAACATAAGATTCAAATACTCCAAATCTTGGCCTTACATTAATAACTTCCAGTGCTTAAATATAAGAACTATTCACTGGAAAACAGCGTTCAGAATCCAGATAGCCGTTACCATCTGAGGAAATCCATCATTCTCTCCCCCATCTATCAACACCAAACACCACTGCTCATGGAGCAATGGCCATCTCCACAACAGAGGAAATACCCCTACAAAGTCATTCTTGATTCTTATTACCTCCAAATCCTCCTGGCACAGGGCAGGAGAAACAGCAACTTGTTGCAGATGTGACACTGCAAGTGTTCAAACACAGCAACATCAGGGTTTTTCCATACATTGTGGCCCACAACACAGGCATTCCTCTCCTGAGTCATCAGACAATGCCACCTGCTTGTGCACATAGGAGTTAATTCCCAGAGAGATGTCCAGGTAGGAAAATTACCTCACATCCATGTTATATCCTGTCCTAACAGGTGCTTTGTTGCTGTAACGCTCCCTGAATTTATGATCCCCCTGGCACCTAAATGCTTATGTCCCTCCCTGATAAAGCCCTGAGCACCTCCAGCAGTGTTTGTTTGAGCTGATAGTGCTCACATCAGAAGCACGTGGGGATTTCCAAAATCTGAAGCCAAAATAACAGTCCTATGAAATTCAGCTTGACCCAAATCAAACCAGCTCAGCAGCATCAGACCTTAAGAGTCTCAGCAATGCACAAGTTGGTGCTGCACTGCTCCCCCCCCC
>JAPSGF010000021.1:4714206-4780960 GCA_035772895.1 Perdix hodgsoniae | reverse complement strand
CCCCCCCCCCCCCCCCCCCCCGCCCAAAATTGCAGTTTGCATTCCTTACCTCATATTAATATTTACACTCACAGACCCTTTACTAGGCACAGCACATCCAGTCTGTTTGCCTGAGATTACATTCAGATGGCCACAGCAGGTATTCAGGGTTTGGCTGCTTTTATAGGAAGCCCATAACTAAAATGTAGGAAAAAAAACCCTTATGTTATATGCATCTGAATTTGCTGCAGTTTCTGGCTTGGCAACAAATTGTCTTTTGCACTCTTAAAGGAGAAGGGGACACTGATGTAGGATTACAGTAAGAGCATCAGAACTTGTGCCTGGTGTCTGCACGCTCCCACATTAGCCTCAGCCATCTGTCACCTCCACATTATTCTCAGCTCCTGAGCTTTTGGGGACAGTTATTGCCTTTTTGTGTAGCCAGAACAAGACAGCTGCACTGCATTTAGTATCCCAAAGTGAAGATAAATCAGTCATGTTAATAAAAATAATCATAATTCCACCTATGAAAGCAAGAATGGTACCATGACTCAGGCATTGCATACTTGTGCTGGCCTCCAGCTGCCTGCTAAGATACTGCACAGAGCCAGAACTGTGCGCTGTTTTCAGATTAATGTAGGAAAATAAGCCAGAGTTTGAATAGTGTTCAACACTGAACTGAACTATCAGCAAGAAAATAGCTTCAGATGCATGGCTGGATTCCTATTTATCTTTCATTTTTATTAAAATTCCAACTAATAAAGTAAAAGGCAAATAGGAGAGACTTCAAGCACAGTTAAGGAAGCTGAATGTAGGCATCCTTGCCCAGCCAATGAACTCTTTGGAAGAGAATCACATATGTCAGCAAGAACTAATTTGCCCAAGCACAAGTGATAACTATTGTGCAAGCTGCAATGAAAACAAACCGTGGGTGGTGGGATTGCTCAGGAGGAAAAGAAAAAACAAAATGAGATTGAGAGAGTGGAGGTAAGAGGTGACAACAGATAAGCAACCTGAAGGGGTGGAAGAATTACAGTCCACAGAAGACTTATGGACTGTGATAAAGCTTCATGTGCTGAAGTCAGAGTAAGATTTGGTAAGAATAAGAGCTCTGGTAGATGCATTGCACTTTGTTCCATCTCCCCTGCATATTGTTCCTATGGATAACTTTTTTTTTTTTTTTAAAGGCAGCTCAGCAAGAGAGTTCCAGCTGTAACCTGCAGCTCAGGAAGAGGAGCAGGAGCTGCTCGCCAGCTGCCACAGTAAGGCAGCACCTCACTGCCCCATACCAACCACCAGGCAGCTGGGTCAGGCTGTCATCACATACCTCCTCTCCACCGCTCCCTCCTTGATTCCATTCCCACTTTGCAAATAGCCCAGATGTTTCCAACACTTACAGGACAGGGAGCCACATGCTTGAGGTTGGCGAGTGGCTGTGAAGCTAGGTTTATCCTTACCTTGGGCCATAACTCTGAGCCTCCATAGCTTCATCTAACCCTAAAACTAAGTGAAGTTATAATGCAACTCATTACAGATGTGTAATGCATTTAGGTGAGCCATCCCTCATGCTGCAGCAGCAGTTTAGCAGCAGAGATTCCTCTGATGGAGGCACCACTGAAAACTCTCCAATGCAGACTGGTGGCCATCAGCACCAGTAAACCAAGTTGCATAAGGGTAAAGCATCAGAGACTACTATTACAAGTGTCTTGCTCCTCATGCAGATGCTGGGTAAGGAAAGGCTACTTCTACTTCATTTTCTTTTCACTGAGAAATGAGAAGCAGCTGGGCAGCTGAGCTGACCCTGCTGCAATGCCCTTAACAAGCTCATGCCTTTGGTGGCCTTCAGTTTCTCTGCTCCTATATTCTGGATGAGGTCAGTAGCCAGAGTGTGGAGCTTTACATGACAGAAATTCAGACTCACTGACCCAACTCAAAAGGTGTAAGAGGCTTCTTTCCATACCCAAAAACTAGCTTGGAAGCTGGGATATGAATTAGCTCCATTATATTTAATAGGAAAAAAAAAAATCAGACCACACATCTGATTGAAGAAATCACAGCTGCTGCCACAGCCTCCCAGGAATCATGGCTTTATATAAACTGACTCAATTCAGCAAGGACAACATGCACCTAATTGCAGGAGTTAACCAAGGCTGAAAAGAGAAAGCTACCCTAAATGAGAAATGCTGTACAAACCTCAAGTCACAGACAAGGATATCTGGCCACCAGGGAAACTCAACACAAACCTTGGGACTCATTTGCATTGAAGTCAGTCACACCACATGGGTATGTGCACCACTGGGGGAATACCATAAGCTTTTACTGAGCATAAAATGCCATTGCTGTCTCATCTCCTTTCAGATTGGTTATAATTATGTTCAACAAGCCACTGGATAGCAATTCTGGCTACAGTGCATTTAGTAACATATCATACATTACCAGCCCTCTGCTGTCAAAGCAGCAAGGAGAAGTTCCTACCAGTTCCACGAGGAGTTATCTTCAACTTCCACTTTCACTCCTTATTCCTGTACAAATCAGGATGCTCCGAAAGTGAAGTATCATTCCCAGAGTTCCTTACTGATCTCAAAGCCCTTTCTGAAGACCCCATGAGTTACATAGAAGAATCTGCTCCCTAAAATGGAATCTGCCCCAATTTTCCCAGCTGATGAGGAATGGCTGCTACAATTCTTGGGCAGATTTTTTCAATCTTCCATTAAAAGTTAATATTGGACAAACTATGTGCTGAAGACAGATATTCAGTAAGCTTCTGATGGGATGTAACATGCTACTTTTTTTTTAACCAAAGCAGTAATAGCAACAGCTGTGGTGCAGGCATTCAGTTGCAGAAATTTATATCCTAAATCAAATCATAGCATTTGGAAAGGAGTATGAGCAGCTTCTTAGAGCCATATTCTGACCATTCAAAGCCAAGCTCAGCCCACAGATGCTTATTTTCCATTTTAACTTTCACGGTGTATTAGATTTAGTCACCTTGTCTGGCACCAGTTATGAAAGAAGCATTAAGGAAACATCTACAGCAGGTCAATTCCATTTTAACCTTCATAAACAACAAAATTCATAAATGCCAGTTGGCCACAAGCCTATTATTAAATTATAATAAAACTGAAGAAATAGCCCTGGTTATGTCTCAGATGTCATGCTTACATTTATATCCTCGCTTACTATAGTTTAACACTGAACTTAAGTGTGGCTAAGAAATTTTATGATAGGAGATATAATTAAGTGATAGCTGTGGATTGAAGCTGGAAGAAGGGGAGAGATCACCTGCAGGTTGATAAGGATGAATCAAGAATGTTGGTTAATTGGTTAAGAATCCCATAAGACAATTACTTTAAATCTGTGATAAAAAATGCAAGTAGTTAGTTTAAGATGCTCATTCACTAGGAAGATGAAATATTGAACATCAGCATTTTCAAACAGCTTGTAGCCTGAGAAAAATATACCTGAAGGTAACTAGAAGGCCACTTATGACACGAAGTTGGGTGATTCACACCACTGTCATTAACAAGGGAGGCCCTTTGTTTCTCCGTCCAAACGCTGTGGAGAAACATGAATGCCAACAAACAAATAAAGCAAAAGCAAGCTCAGAGCAGATCAGGAAACACTTGAGAACCATAAATATTTTATTGAGGCAGAATAGCTGTTTCATTCCAGAAATTGATACCATCAAGGACTGAATAAGGGTTGGAAGTAGAGAAGGGACTAGGCAAGCCAAATAATTACTTCAATTGTCAGAAGCAGTTGACTTCATCCAGAGATCAGTATCTGAAGCACAGAATATTAGTAATTACTACATTTGCTAATTCAGCACTGAAAAGGATTGTCTGTACACACACACTGCAAGAGAACACTCAGGCTGTAACGAGTTGTCAAAGCAGGATGGAGGACAAAGAATCCTGATTTGGATTTGGCAAAAACTTTAGCAAAGTTTGGACTCCTGTGTTTTAACATTCCTCAGGTTTTACCTCAGTACCACCAATAGATCAGTAATATTGCATTGCTTATATCTAGGGCAACCATGCTGGAGGTCTTGTTAAGGAATCTGCTAAGTAGCAGATCATGAACATCGGATACCATCAAAAGAAGATCACTATTTCAATTGGCCACAGCTTTAAGGTAAGTCTTCACTAGCCAACCTGCTCATGACAAGTCAAGCTTATAGGCTTATTCCCTCTGTTCTCAGCTTCAGAACTTATCCATGAACAGAGCAAAAGCCCCTTGGCTTGCAGCATACATCATTTTTCAGTTCATAAGCTGAAGAACAGGAGGAAAAGGTTGAGGAAAAACTAGTGATGAGTTCCCTGGTGTATAATCCCTTGTAGAGAGAGAGATGATTAAGCTATCTGGGCTCAAAGAGAAACATGACTAACATTGCCATCTTCCCTATCAATTCCTCCACAGTTTGAGTGTGGTCACAACTCTTTCCAGTAAAATAAAAGCTGCCATTAAAAGAAAATATAGCAGCTTTCCCCCTGTTGTGCTCTTCTCAAGGACTGTATTACACAGATGAATCACTATAGGATGAGCATAGATGCCTTCAGAGTTCTATAGGAAAAAGCAATTAGTTTTAAGATCACGTTCCTAAAACACTGCATTAGTCATCCCTCTCCTAATTGCAGTGACACCCCTTGGGACTGGAGAACCCAGGTGTCACCCCCATGAGGTTAAATAGCCCCATTTTCAGATTCAAAGGCACTGGTAAAGAATACAAGCTGAAATTCATGGGCTATTTTTACTGTGGATTCACCTCTGCAAACATAACTTCACATGCTGGACAGTTTGTAACAGCATTTGCACAGCAGAATGCCTCCAGAGGAATATTGCATTTCAGAGACAAAAAGCAGAAGAAAACATTGCTGCCAGCAAACATTCACAGAGACAGATTTAGAAGTCCCTGTGATGATTTCAGGTAAAGCTGCTTCCATTTTTGTCTCACAGAGAGAAAGGGAAGATTTTTGTTTGAAGAGATTCTCTTAAAACTGATGGCCCACTTAACCTGAGCCTGCCTGCCTCACCTACCTGGGTCCATAGAGTGCCCAGCAACCCCAGTTGAATCCCTGCCTTGAGCCTTGCTCCTGCACTGACAGATTTCTCATTAATTATTGAAGTATTAGAAACCATTCACTCACATTTGTGAGCATGTCTACATGCGCTCACCTATCTTTTTCAGCAGTCCTAACGGCAAGAAAGTGTGCCTCAGTTAAGTCTGTCCCCCATGGAGAGAGTGCTCCTGGCATCCTGTAGGGCAGGGGTTGGTTGGTATTTGGGAGCATCATGGCAACTCTTCACAGATGGAGGAGGTTGGACAGGAACACAGCTGGTGCCCTGGCAGAAAGTCAAAGGCACCAAGGGAATGTGCTGGGAAACACTCAAGAAAGTATTATTAGGCTAATGTGTGGCTCCTATTTACATTTCCCCTGCTCAGGGGTGTTTTGCTGCCAACTGCTGCTTCCCACATCACAGCACAGATTCTTTCCCCCCCCACTTCCTACTGACATTCATTGTATCATTATGATTCCTCAAGTGAACATTTTCAGATGCAGTTTATTATCTTCTCAATTCACTCTGCAGAGTTATGGAGAACCTCGAGGGCGTTCCCTGCCACTCAGCATGCCAGTAACTGCCACAGGGATGGATAACTGTAGAATAGGATCACAAAGTGTAGCAGCAAGGAGTGAGATGTGACCTCATCACCTGTACCAACCAGAACTAGATCTAAAAACAAAGTTTACAATGTTGAGGAGCATGGTAGTTTGGCCTTAGAACAAGGAGGCAAAGTTCACACCAAGGTTCACCTGTACCACTGAACATGGCAATGGAAAGGGCTTTCCATCCTCATCCATCATTTCCAGATCTATTTCCTATGACGAAGCCAGAACAGGGACAGGCAGCATTTGTAGGCCATGTGGTAGAACCCTGAGGAACTGGCTGACAGTTTTCCACCTGGACAAAGTATTTGGGAAGCTGAAACAGATGGATGCCTTCTCCCTCACAGTACAACCCTAGATTTGCCTCTTGAACGATTATATTTAAGCTAGCATAATGGCAAGGATAAAATAAATCACATTCAAGCTAGTTTTTTAATTGAGCTATGACAGGAAGGATCGGGACTTCTATCTGCTTCTGGTAATCTAGTTAAAAGGAGAAAATACTGCAGCACTTCAAAGTCTCAGTAATAATTACACTGCAATCAAGGAAAGTGAGCACAGTAGGTAAACATACCACACAGTAACAGAAAAGGGTTCTTAATCCTGAAGTCAGATTTCACACTTCCATTCTCAAGTTTTTCATAGAAATATTAATACAGTAAGTGATGGTGTTTCCTGCCAAATCAACCCCAGGAAATACAGGAATCCCAGTCACTGCAAATTACACCTCACCGGATTTCCAGCACAAAACAGAGGCAGTAAATTCCCTATTCCCTGTTTATCACAAATTAACACCAGTGCCTCTGAAGCTTGACCAGGAAAGGCAAATAATCCACCCCAGCTGAAAGGAACTTGGAGGACATCTGTGCTAATGCTTTGCCTTATCTCCATACTCATTATTTAAGCCCAGAATGAAATGAGTTATAAGATTTGGTTTTGACCAGAGATATCAGTGAATTGCCATCAAGGCAGTTCACCTAGGCTCAGGAGGTGACTTGGGAATTATTTGGGATAAGGGACCTCTGCTTAAGTCCTGGGAGAATAAATGTGGAAGACCATTGGAATTATTCTGCTTCTTTCCTTCTCCAGCCAAAGAGGGACATTGGAGCCACCAGTGCCCTGAAGCACAGGGATCTGCAGCCCAGCTCCTGCACAGCCCCCACTTGCAGCAGCAAGGGACCAAGGGCACAGAGCTGCAGGTGTTACCCTGTGCTGCTTTCAAACAGCAACAAGCCCCAGCTGAAGAGGGCAGAAAGGTCACCAAGAGAACCCTTTAAATGAACAGTCTCACAAACAGGCAATCCATGGGAAATTTCAATCATTAATAAAGGATCATGGCCTTTGCCTGGCAGCAGCTCACCAATGCAGAGCATCTGCTTACTGACATCTGGGGCTTTCAGCTTTCTTGATCCCCTGGAACTTCCCCATCTTCCTTTCTGTAAAATCCATTTCCCCTCCCATTCCTGTTCCTGTACAGTAACAAACCCCAATTTTCCAAGAAAAAAAAGTCATTTGGACTTGATATCTCCAGACATCCCTTCCAAATACAGTTCTGGGATTTACAATGAAAAAAAGTTTACACCTTATTAAATACAGCACAAAGCAACAGTGGCTACTGGAGACTTTTATGGTCTTTGCCCTCTGTCACTCTATTATTTAAGGACAGCATATATTAGTAGCTTGTTATTACTCTGAGATTTGAAAGTATTTGTCTGCTTGAAGAAAACTGTCATCAGATTACAAGTAGTGAACTGATTCCGGGCTCAGTTTTAAGTCAAGACGTGGCCAGTCTTCAGGACAGATTAGGAAAAAGCACTGACAGTGACCAAGGCAAGCCTGAAAGCTACCTGCTCAAAACCAGCTCATTGTTCTGAGAGAGGAAAATAGTGGAAAGAACTGCAGAAGCAGCAGCATAGAGCACAAGCACCAAATCAACAGCCTGTGTACAGAGGTCTGTCCTACATCTCCTTGAGTGAAAAAAGCTATAGTAATTTAAGGACCATTCTCAATATTTTTCTTATTTTGATTTGATCAGATGGATAAGAAGTGAAAAGTTGCAGGGAAGCAATTTTGTGCTGGTTTGCTACAAAGGACACCCCTGAAGTGAGCACAGCTTGGTCTCATAGGCAATTTCTGGAGGTTAGACATGGGATATTCTGTCTAGAGTCAGATTTGTGGATTATCTCAAGATAGCAAGCATATATTAGAAAGACGAAAGCAGAACAGGAGCAGTTCCATCTTCAGCAACAGAAGATGAAATACACTCAAATCCCTTCCCATGAAGGTGGCAGTGATGGGCACAGCAGAGGACAGGAGCAGTGGCACTTGGATACTCATGGCCACAGACACTGAAGCATTGGCTGGGCTGCCACTGCAGTGGGACAGTCAGATAGCTCAATCACACAACAGCACTGACAGTCCCATAGGATGTGCCACTCGTTAACATCCCTCCTTCACCTTCCATACCAAAGGAGCTGTAACAGATTGATGGTCAAGCATGAAGAGGTGCTCTGCTGGATTAGAAGGGTTGCTTGCTTTGCTGCCAGCTTGATTTCAGATCTCAGCCAAGGCTTGGCTAGTTTCTCACTGTATGAAGAAGTATTCTGCATGCAATGCAATGCACAATCGTACCCCTTATGCCGTATTTTGCAGACAGGATCTCATCCACAACAGACCAATTTCACTACATGACATCAGAGCACATTAAACTTGCTCTTAGTTCAATGGAGAATTCATTTTGATGGCAGAGCTTTATGAACTCTTTGTTTGTCTGACTTTATGAACTCTGATGTTTCAGGGGAAAAAAAAAAAAAGAGTTCATCTCACCCTGAAATGCTTATCTACTGAGCTCATGAATTATAAAGGTGGCACCAAATGTTTCCAATAAATATGGCAGAATTTACCCCTGCAATAGAAGGGGCCAGCAAGGTAATCATCTACCTCATACCACTTCATACTTCACATTGTCACACTGACCTAAAGACAAGGAATGTAACCCAAAATATTGGGTGTGAAAGAACCTGCAGGTGTCCCTGATAAGTGTTCTGCAATCCTTTTTGTTCAAAGTAGACATGGGGATATTAATTACTAAAATTAAGTACAGCATTCATCAGCCTTGGGGATGAAGGAAAGTGAAGTTACTTCACAGTTATTATTAAAATACCAATCCTTTCCCAGGGAATCATAGGAAAGAGCTACAGCACTACTGATAGAACTCAATAGCCTTATTACATCTGCCACACCTGCATCTGAGTACCCAGCAGAACATTGCTTTTGTGATGTGACCCCCATCCTTCTAAGCCCTACTTCTCAAAGACATTGAGATACTGAGAAAAGTCTCCTTCACTTGTGAATATTTACATGCATGCTACATACAACCGAAAAAAAAAACCAGAAGATTCAACATAAGGGAAACAGGACCAGGGAGAGAAACACACAAGCATTCCAAAGCACATCCGTCAGTGTTGGCTCAGGTAATATTCACTTGGTAATAGCCATAGGAACTACATTCAGAAAAGCATAGAACATAAAATTGAATTCTCTAATATGTACCAGAAGACAGAACTTCAATCATTTATTGCACTGAATAATATACTTGGGTTAAGTAAGCATAAGCTGGCATTTGGCTAATGCACATCCTCCTTTAGGGGTAATAGATTCCCAGCCTTTGGGTATCTTCATCGCCCTTGGCAATTTGTTCCAGAATATAATCAATAAACTGCATTAAAATTGTGCCCAGTCTCTAATTTCAATTTGTATGGCTTCAATTTCCAATTCAATACTATGGATTCTCTGGCAGATTAAAAATACCTTCAAACATAAAAATTCTTTCTGAAAGAGAAAATGACCACATTCAAGTCCCCACTCACTTGTTTTAATAAGCTAAAAAAAAGTAGAATGTCAAAGCATCCTGCCCTATCTACAGGTAATTTCTGTCATCTCCCACTCTACATTTGAAAAGTGCTTAAAGATTTGGAATTATACCTACAAAATGCTGTCTGATCCATGTCTTCAAGCATTGATTTCCAATAGCTATGAACAGAACATATTTGTTTTACGCAGAAACAACAGAGCAAGAGCAGGAATAAGGCAGGGGACAGAATCTGTCATAAAGGCATAAATTTAAAGTAGGCAGGGAAACATTGGCACCTCCCAGTGCTCTCTGCTTAGGAAAACCCTCTGCATTTTTCTACTTCTATTGCAGTGAACCTACACAGCCCCATTTTCTATGAGCTACTCTGACCATACACAGGAGTGCAAGAGAAATGGAATCAACCACAGGCAAACTGAGGTCTTTTAAACCTGCTTAGCACTAACATCTTTCCAGAGCACACTGCTACAGCTAGAGGGGTGAGGGCTTACTTCCATTTATCACACACAACAGTTTCAAAACAAGTATGGCATTCCTACAGGCTCTTTTTCAGGCTGGGCCAAACCTCACTTCTTTCTTCATTTAAGGAAAATTGGAACAAGTATTTCTTAAGAAGAAAAGCTTCCTAAGATAGTGTCCACTCTATGAGTCAGGGAAGCTGTCAGGCACCACTGAAGCTGCCTTTAAGCACCGCCACCAGATCCAAGATCCGCAGGATGGAGCTCTGTTGCTCTCTTCTCCCCTTCAAAACTTTTTTCTACTTCTGATTTATTGAAGACCCAGTGAAAAAGCACCAGGGTGTTCAAAACTAAGCCCAGCAGGAGCACAGCATCAGAACAAGTCATTAGACCTTAAATCCAGAGTGCATCACAAATTGCATTCACTTGTAGAGATATTGTACATCCCGTGGTGATAAGACCAACTCTGAAGAGTTGGAAGCATAAATCTCCACCAGCCTATTAATCTCAGTGACTTGGCTGCATTCTGATCCCATTTTCCTGCAGCAAAAACAGATAGCTTTGCAAATATAATCTAGTCCACAGCCTAAACCAAAGCTTCCAGTCCCCATGCACATGCCACAGATGTTTCTGCACCCAAGGCTGCTGGGATCAAAACATAAATTGGTCCATGCGCTACATACAGTTTCAAGTAATTAACACTTCATTTTTAGTTTTTAGAAGCTATTTAAAATCTCATCTGATCCAGGAAGAGCTTACATCCTCAGTCAGTTCTTGCTTCATTTAAAGGCCAACAGTCATTAAAACGTGGTCTTACATTGAGGGCACTTACACCCAGCAGCATCTCACAGAAGCAGTATGACTTCAGCACGCATACAATAGCTTTGCTGTATGAGGACTACATCTGCTATACCACAGATGAACCAGAGTAAATATTTAGACATTTAAATGGCCTAAGTTCTTTAATGCTCTTTTAAAAGAAAGCATGCAACCCCTCAATTCTCAGACAGGTTGGGAGTCTTACACTACCAAGTCTCAACCCTAAGATGCTATGGATACAGAACCGAACTTCAGACTCCCAGTGATTTCAGACAGAACTTGGGTAACCATACCATAGCTGATGGAATCCTAACAATGACATTAGCAGTTGGAGGAATCTTTTGGGAAAGAGCAATAAGACTAATAGTTTTCCATCCCCATGGAACATAAGCTTTCTATATCTAGCCCTGTGCTGATGCATCATAACCCAAATTATCCCAATGATGACAACTCCGGGCAACTTGCTACTACAACTGTCTTCAATTTCACTTAGCAAACATTTAATTTGCAGTCTCCTAATTAACTAAGTAACTGGCATGTTTTCCAAGATGTGACAGCATGCAGCAAAAGAGACTTCTAGAAGCTTTCAGGCTTGTGTCTATTTTAAAACTAACTATGCACAGCCTTTGGCTCAGATTTAGAGAAGCATCTCAACTCAGTCCAAAATGCAATCTGCAATTGTAATGCAGACAAGCATTATCACTTAATTCTGCACAACTGCCAAAGATTTTTTGATCAGAGACTGTTTAAAGCTTTCAAAAAATACTCATTTCTATACTGCTTTCAGCTTCATCTGTTACACAGTTTTATCTCACTTTATGTTGATTCTCCAGTTAATACATTTCACACAATTTCCATTACAAGGCTCAGCCACAGAGAAGTAGCTGAGCAATGAGTATCAGTGTAGGCTGGGCCTTTTTTCCACTGACCCATCACAAAGCATCGGAGTAGATTTGCATAGATTTGTTGCAGGTGTGTAACCAGTTCGATAGAATTGCTTACTGCAGTTAGCTGTTAAGTACCACCTCTTGCGCTCCCAATTTGAGCTCATCTTTGATTTAACTGAAGCTTAACTCACACAATGCATAAACCCAATGAACACAACTTTCTTAAACTTGCAATGGTGTAAGCCATTTTGCCCTGATCCACTTCAATCAGCAGGCAGCGTAATACATTCCTGGCAACAGAGCCTGCCCTCCCAGTTAGCAGAAACACCTGGGAGTGAACTGGAAATGCACTGATTTTTCCACATAGCTGCTGGCTACAAATCTGTGTTCATAATGTAACATGGAATCTGGCTTTTATCAGAATATGAGAGAAAAATGGAATTGAAGTGAAAATATATGCAAAAAATATTAAATTAATGGACACTCTGTTCAGTCCTTTGGAACAAAGATACTGAAAGAAGAAAATATTAAATACCAGTTCAGTTTGAGCCAAACTCAACCTTTGCTGCCTGTGTTATTACAGCTATCTCTGCTTGGAGGGGAACGTTCATCATTTTCCAGGACAGCCCTCAAGCTAAGTTCTGCAGTCAGAAGCCTGCAGTTTTACCACCCCTTCCATTTATACAACAGCTCTATAGAAGTTCTGAATCTGTGTTTTCCTTTAACACTCATCCAGTTCATGAAAACATGCTGGGCAGCCCTGGTGTTTTTTTGAATACCGTTGTAGTTTTTGAACCCCACAGTGCCTGATGTCTTTCCCCCAGTATCATTTGGCCTAAGTGCAGGGCAGGGTAATGTGTCAGTTTTGATAACTAAACCACAGAAGGGTGTGGAAACCATGGCATTTCCATAGCTCACTGTGCTAAGGAAACATCCCCAGCTAGGGATTACAGTGGTAAGAGCAGCAGGAAATCAAGCTGTCAAGCCTTTACTTTTAAAAGGCCATTTTTATTAGCTTATGGAATAACATCCCTTCACATGTTAATGATGGCTATTGCTACCAAGCATGAGACTCATACCCCAGCTCTCTTTATGACCTTTGGAAAGCAATAGTTACGTGCTAAATAGTGCCTGGTGTCACAAGGCTTTCTGTCATCTTCACAATGAGATTGGAGAGCTCAGATGAAAGATACTGTAAGCTCAAAGCCTCCTTAAGCAATGACAGCCAGCACAGGTGGCAGAACTGACATGGGAATGCCTCAAATTACATTTGACAGAGATTAGAAGGTGAACATCACATTGTATATGTATATATACACACACAGAGGACCCAGGCCATGCTATGACAGTAAAGAAGTACACCTGAATGTTGTATTATTATTGAATGGCTACAGTGTTTTCATGATTTGCTTAAGTCTCTGCTCTTTATAAAGCCAGATGCCTGATGGTTGCAGAGCAGCCATTCTGTTAACCCTCCCCCAGCCAGAGTAAGTCCTTGCAGAAACAAGGCAAGAAGGTGTGAGGTTGGGTCAAACAAGCCAGTTTGCAACCGCTATTGTTTCTAGAAGGCATCTTTCACCACGGTCAAGCTCCATTTGCCCAGAAAGCTTCTGCCAATCTAGCCTTACCCTTTCACTACCAAAGGCAGCATCTTTATCCATGCAGCACCAGGCACAGGAATCCCCAAGCTCACTCCCACCTCCACAAGCTACTGTGCTGCAGGCTGTTAGCAGCTGACAAAGACTGATTTGCATAAACATGTCTTACCATTTTCGCTGTAAGTAATGGACCTCGGTCTCTCCTGCTGGCCTTTCACATGAGATAGAGTAGAAAGAGCACTATGAAATCAAATAAGGCTACAGCTCAACCTCCTCCACAGCTGGAATGCATCACCACCCAAAGCTAACAGCAGAGGAGAGAAGAATCAGTTATATTGGTTTTAAGGATGTTTTACTGGTTCATTAACTATTGAGTAGAACTAGCCTCCTCTTTTATTTGCACTAAAGCAAGATAAATCCTCCCTGCTCAGAACTCATAATGCAGTTTAGACAGAGTTATTACTAATGAGGTCTTAAGTTCAGATCCAGATGTTTAAAGAAAGTAACCAGCTCCACAGTGCTGTCAGTGCTGGGAAGGGCTCACTGGAAGACTCCTTTATTTCTTCGGCCCAACACATTTAGACCTTCATGAAACAAAAATTTCATTTTTTTTTACTCAAATACACAATCAAACACTTGTCTGCAGCACAAGGTGTTCAAGTGATCTTATCCTTGGAAGTTGTGACAATTACAAGAACATTTCTGGAAGGCAGTTTTACAATTCAAACAACACTTGGAGGAAGGGCCAACAACCATCGACCAATTCTGCAACTAATATTAGATATGAATCCATAGGTGAGAAACCATATTAGAAGGTACTAATTTCTCCTGAGAAATGGGCACTGAGTGTGAGGTGAAGGTTCCTACTGCTCAAAGGTTTGCCCTGCACAGGAATGGAAACAAACCCAGCCTACCACTTTTTAAGAGAATATTTCAGGCCTGTTCTTAGAGGACAGTTAAACTCAATAGAAAAGAACTTTTAACCCCTGCCAGCACTCCAAACAGCAATGCCTACAGAAAATGTTTCATTAGACTCTCCCACTATGAAGTAATTCAGGGCCAAACAAGATGGGACATGTGGAAAGCAGAAACCTTGCATTAACTTGATTTCTTTTAGGCTTTAGTGAAGTTAATTCTGTTTAAGTCTCATATTTGAGACAGAGCTGCCATAGGAATGAAGCTCCTGCTCATCTGCCAAGTCTTTTTCAAGCAGCAGCCACATCACCCTGCACTGTAACGCTGTGGTTCTTCCTATCCTTGAATTTCAGACCTTCAGCTTTCAAGAATCTAAGGTCTTGCAGTACCAGATAATTCCTATCATCTTCTCATGCTGGCACACTTGCTTACTTGCACCAGTTGAAGAGCAGCCCCGTGTTTCGCATTCCCTGAGAACATCTTTGACTCATAACATTCCAGTGATGATTCTACCCTCACAATATCCATGTATCTCAGGGATTTAGCAGCATGGAGAAAAGCAGGTTAAATTGGAAAAGGAAGATGGTGCACACAAATATCAGTCCCCCTACAAAATTTAACTTTTCCCTGCAGTTTTGATCTACAGGTTATCCAATGGTACTTATTACAAAACCAGTCTGGCAGAAACCAATGGACTTAGCTAAGTGAGTTGACAGGCTGAAAACTAAAGGTTTCAAGCAAATTGTAAAACAGATGTCACCTATCACACTGGTGTACCAACAGAAACATCAAGCGTGTTGTCAGAGAAACACTCAGTTTGGGACTCCAAAGCATATTCATATTTTAAAATCTTTAATAAATGCCCTGTGACCACCAGCCTCAAGCTCAACATTTCTGCCTTCAAGATATTCAAGGCAACTGCTTCACAGAGGGTTAGTTTTCTTCCTGGCCATGACCAAGTCCCAGCTACGCAGGCTGACGATGCACCCAGCATAACCCTGCAAGCTCCCTCAGTCCCAGGCTGACCTCTTCTGACCTACTGAAGAAAAATCATTTTCAAAAGGTACCCTGCATGCAGCAGCTATTTACTGGGTGGAGGAATGAGTTACCCTACATATCATTTGAAATGGAGCTGAACATTGAAATACAGCTTTGCAGACACATGAAATGCCAGTGTTAAACTGAAAACCCTGCTCCACCTTTACCTTACAAGAAATGCTTTGAGGCTGTGCTTAATACAAGCCTTTTTGATGCAGTATTTTTTTGCAGGATTTGACAGCACTGAACCCAGTACTACCTGAGGAACTCTTCAAGTGATCTATCCATGTTATAATAGATAGAGAACAGAGACAGAAAAAAGGTTTTATGAGGTGCTTAGCTTCTGACCCCATTTTGGAGCAGTTCTCTCAGGATAACAGCCATCATCATTGGCCTCCCAGTGATGACAGAATGCATTGCCAGCAACAATGGCACTCCCTCAGATTTCTCCATTCTTCCCTGCTATCCTTCCATGCAAAGAACTCCTCCTGGGCTTCCCCACAAGGAATTTGCACTCATGTCTGTATGAGGACAAACAACTGGTTGGGTAGGGGAGCATGGGGAAGGAGAGATTAAATGAAAGTTTTTTCTTCTGAACTTCAAACATTTTCCTTTCCAGGAGAAATCCTGCTCTGCTCACATTTCCAGACCTGTTGGTACAAGCCAAAGCAGATCAGGATCTGTCCCAGCACCATATTTTCAGGTACTTGCTTATATTAAGCCCATACAACCTGGCAAAAGAACTTCTCATCTACCAGGAGAGCACCTGTGGTTTTCACACAATCAACTATCCTGATATGAATGCCCTGATATGGGCAGGGCAGATTATCTACACAGCCAATCCCAACAAATGAGGCTACAACTTTCAACTCCTACATAATCCTTGCTATTTCCGTACCTCTAACATTGATCAATTGCTTCCACGCTGTCCGTAATTACATTTCTGCCTTGGCCTTCGTTAAAGAATTTTTTGCTCTACAGCATTTTTGCTGCACTTATCACAGCTCCTAGTAGCTCAAACTGACACAAAACTGATATCTAGTGCCATCCACCTCTGAAAAGAGCATAAGTGTGCTAGGAATTGAAGGAGCTGACTGCACAGGTCAGAACTGAATCTGAAATACCCTTCAGGTGTCTTACATTAATTATAAGAAATGAAACATTTAAAATAAAAGTGTTTTAATGAAAGCAAGCAATGTTTCCCCATATTAAAACGAAAAAAATTTCCATTCTCCTGCTGTAAAATCTGCTTCAGTGAAATCCTGCCTGTAACACTGTATGCCTCTAATCACTGACAAGCACCATGTACACCCCTGAGCATGGAGAGCTCTTAAAATACACCAAACTGTACAGGGTGTTCTCTTACAGTGCTCCAGAAAGAAATTCACACTTATCACATTGTCTTCAGAAGGCAGAGAATAAATCTTTGAAGGGCTGAAGAGGAGCTTATCTCCTTAACAGTGACATTACATTACCCAAATATCCATCAGAAGCAAGGCTGCAAAAATCAATAGCACTGTCTCCCAAGTATATTTTTTGCAGCAGCTTTAAGGGATAACTTTGATCAGGCTGCAGCACTGACACTGGCTGAAAGGGAGGAAAAGAGGAAAGTAAGGAAACAAATTAGAGAACTTTATTTCCAGAGAGCACAGGAAAAAAAATGGGCATTTTAAGAGCAGGGTCAGGCCGATTGCTTATTTCGTGTTTGCTCAACAGTGTATGCAAAGGGGAAAGCTTTCATTTGGGAAAAAATACCTTAGGGACAAATAGTTTAAGAAATATTTGCCTCTTATTCAGTTTTAAGCAGTAAGTTATTATGTGACCGTTACTTTACTATATTGAAGGTTTAACTCTTTGGATTTAGTTTTGCTAAGCCATGTTGCTCACTGAATCCTGATCTAGCACACCTATCCTGTGCAGAGAAGTGCAGAGGCAGACCCAGAGGATTCCTCTGGTTCTTCATCTGAACTCAAGACACAGAGCCCTTTACACAGCCCATAGAAGGAAAACTTAAGGAAGGGAAGCACCAGAAGCTTTCAGATCAGTTGAACCATTTGTTTTAGTAAGCCAAATTAGCTTAAGCACAGTAATAGACCTAGACAAGTTCCAGACGAGTGCAGCTGAAGAGCTCTCAAGTCACAATGGCTTACATTTGCCAACAGAGCCAAAGGTTGACTGGCAGCCCAGGTATACCCAGAAGAGAGCATACAGAAGGAATGATTGCTTTCCATAGATTCCAGAGGCAGAAAAGCAGCAGAACTAACCAGAACTGCACAACCAAAGCATGTAATAATCGGGTTTAGAAATACTCAGTGCGGATTCTAGGAAGTGGTTTTAAATTCAAGGCACATGAAGTTCTGGAGCTACCACAGCAATTTAAATGGGTGGCAGTGAGGAGCTAATGACTTTTAACAATGCTTCCTCATGAACCTCTGGAAGTGTGTACAAACAAGCACAGCATTTGTTTGACAGCAGGTGACTGAAATCCCCAGAGCCAGAGGATCTCACTTCCCAATCTGTCACCCGCTGTCCTGCATGGTGTGCAGAACACACTGCGTGCTCACCAGCCTCGTGGATGTACTCCAAACATCCTGAACTCACATATAGGCAGGAGAGCACTGAGAGGGGGGCTCTGCCATCTGTGCTCTGTAAAAATAGATGTCACCTCCACGGAAGGGTGACCTTGGTTCTATTTCTCTACACATCGCAGTGTATGAAAATAATGAGCTGAGGTAAACTAAGCAAATCTGAGGAGAGGACAGGTCACAAAAAGTTGTGTCCCCATTCATGTTTCCAGCTACAACTGCTCACGTTCTTACTTCCCTCTCAGTTTTAGACCATAGCAATAAAGCAGAAGCACCTGACTGCTCTCATTACACCTCTAAAGGAAGATACGTTTCGGACAAGGAGAAAATAGTTTAAGGTGATTTCAGATACTGTTGGAAAATTAGTTAAACCTTGTTTGATCCAAATATCAATAGCAGAGGACCTACATTTTTAGTGCTAATCCCTTAACTTGCTGCTACAGCTTTTGGCTATTTATGTTTTGTTACTAAATGCTGTCACTATTGTACAGTGAGTTACCATGGTGCATGCTGTACTCTTAAGTACAGATCAAGGCATCTCAAAACAGAGCATATATCCTCTAAAATTAGACCCACGGACTTACAAAAGCTCAAAGGATAAACCCACTGTGCCACTGCGAATGGTAATGAGAACACATAGGGGAAAATCAGACCTTTTGTAACTGCAAGTCACTTACATGGACCAACTGATTCAACCAGACCTGAGGTTTACCCACATTCACCACACAATACATGGAGTCCTTTGTGCTCAAATGAAATTTAGATGAATCACCCTCAAGTCTGTACACTCAAAGTGAATCTGTTGTGTGTCAAATGATTAAAATAAGTCCACAGAATAGGTGGAAGCAAGATAAGCTCTTCATTCTCTAATTCCTCTATCCTATTCTTTTCAGAAGAGGCTATTCATTTTTAACATAAAGATGTTCTTGCTTTCCAGAGTGTTCCCTTCACCTGCACTTGCTAAGGCTCTAAATCTGCTCTTATGGTCAGGATGGTGCATCAGTCCTAAAGGACACTGCAACAGTTATCAATAGCTCACTATTAGACACAAACCAACTGCATCCTTCAAAATGCTGTGCGTCATTGGTCATTCTATTATCCAAGTAGTGATCCTTCAAATCCTATCTCTCAAGAGACAATAAGCAAAATCTATTAGTGCCACATTTAAACACAGCCCTTTCACCACCCACCATACCAGCTGCACAACCACAACTTGCACACAAGTTATGTTTTGCTTTAGAATACTCTCCTTTTCATCATCATCTTGTGCATTTCTTTTACCGCAGGAGTCTGACACCTGGATGAACAGATTGGACTCCACTCAGCCACACAAGAACTGCCCAACTACCTGTACTGCTGACACAAAATAGTGTCATACAGTGTAAAGTAATTCCAAGGAGTATGTAGACAAAACCACCTGAAGGCTCTACCAGTACCCAGCCAGCCCCAGAGGCACCTCATGTCCCCTGATATCTGGAAAAGATGGGATGAAGTGGCATGGAGAACATTCAATTCACAGCACTGAGTGCTAAAATCAGCTCTAAATGCCTCTCAACACCTGCTGGTGTGTGTATACATACACATTTCAGAGCCAAGGTGTAAGTGTGATCAAAAGCACTAATAAGATTAGTGATAACCTGGTTAACCTCCATAACTTCAAGCTACAGGTTACAATCAATCTTTTCTCTGCAGTGATTACTATGATCTCTGAAGCAGCAACTGATTTCTACAGAAAGCAGCAAAAAACTAGAAATATTGCACAAGGCTTCTCTGTAGGCCTGCAGGATTGCCATTGCTTACTGCATTCATTTAAAATACATCCCCAGTACAGTACAATTTCCATATTTAATGATGCTGAGGTTTTAGGCTAACACTGAAATATGTGTGATCATTTCCAACCACTCCAGCTGGAGTGGGAGAAAAGTTAACAGCCAGAAGATACACAGATTTCCAAGTAAATTCTTACATGCATGAACCACTCTGAAAACGAGTACTGTTAAGTGGCCCTGAGGAAACTTGGTCACAGTTTATCAGATCAAAACCAGAGGATCAGAGATAAGCAGCCATCCACAGATAACTTAGATACCAAAACCTGAGGTGGAGCTCTTCAACCTTTCTCACACCAAAAAAAGATTTGTGCATCATTGAGGATGAAAACCACTGCAATCATTTTTATGCAGCTGAGCGAAAGCCAAATTGATGATCCACCACATTCATTCAACCTTTCTGCAAATTATATGAAGCATTATTAACTCCTCAGCATTTTTATATTATTTTTCAAAACATATCCAATTCCTATACAAGTGCCCAGGACAGAATCACAGTAAGAACCAGTAGTGTTCCAGGAACATTAGGTTCTTATCTTGGTATTTTATGAGTTTATGCAGACCATGCCAGAACTTTCTAGAGCAGGTGGTTAGAAATGGGGTGAATGAGAGGTTATTTGCACAGATTCATTGTTTTTGGCAATAAGAGTAGAGAAAACCTCTAGTAAGAGTGAACCTCAAGTCTCCAAGGAGGAGCTGTGATGGCATTCCATATTCCTCAGGTGCAGGTTCACTGTAAAATAAAGATTATGAAGGGGTAGAGATTGCTTACTAAAGGTTCTTGCTTGCTTTCAAACATGTTAGCTGCATACAGTCAGAATTAGTTTTAGAAGAGCTATATAGCCTCTTATGTAGTGTGTGGTGATTTGATTTTTTTGGCAGGTATTACATTAACACAGAAATGAGAAGCCTCATACAGAAAGGAGATGAGTTACCTAGGCTTTCTTCATCTGAAAGAGTCCTCTTGACCCAGTCTCACTACTGGTTTCCTTCCAAGAACATGCCACCTAAATTAACAGCTCCACGTCTCTCCCCTACACCAACACACACCTCTTTGCTGTGAACTGCAGCAAGTATAAGCCTGATAGCTGTGAAGTCAAAAGCAGTGGTCATCAGCTCTGCTACTGGTAGGCATCTGCCTAGTGTCCAGCTATTGACAAAGCCATATGAAAGCCTGAAATTAATCAGTGCCTCATTACAAACAAGCTACAGCCAGGGCCTTTGCACAGACACATCCTTGCTTTAACATCACAGGATACTAAGAACCCCATTCTTTGCAGAGGAGAAACACCCGGTATCAGCTAAACATAAGGTTTGCAACAACAGGGCAAAGAGCTATTTCACATATCACTTGTAAGCCTCCAATATGAAATAAAAGGACTGTTATAATACCAGACCGGTCACTGGACACAGAGACTATTGCTAAATGACTTTCCGTCAATATTTACTTTCAACAAGCTGCATCTATTTAAAGTATTTATTATGATGGTAAAATGAGCCCTCACCAAATATTCAGTCTGGGTATTAAACACATTCTGATTGCCAGGACCATTTCCAAATTGAACTATATACAACAGTAGAGATGGATTCCCTATGCCATCAAGGTACAATTTTAATTAAGTTAACTTCTTCAAATTGCTCTGTCATCCAATATATCGTAGCCAACCTAATAAGACGTACACCCTCCTGACAGAGCATTTTCTTCTCCCAAACAGTAGTGAATAAAAAATCCTACTCAAAACAATTAAACCAGAAGTTAGCAGAAACCTGCAGAAAGTCTTCCCTGTTTGTAGACTGTATTACTATATAATTAATTTGTATTTTAACACTTTCCCCTTTCCCATCAATTATAATATTTCAGATGCCTTCAACACTATCTATATGTCTAAAGCATAAAAAGGAGAAATAGGAACCCAGAGCTGCCCCTCAAGTTGATGCCTAGCAATGGAGGTACATCCAGGGGAGGGAAGTAGGACAGTTCTGGGGCAGGCATAGCTCTGCTCAGACCTCATGCCCAGAAAGGACATCACAGGCATAAGCAAGCCACCTCAAAACAAGACAGCTTAGTTTTTACCTAGAGGACCAACACAGGAAAACTGTTTCTTAGGGCTTGATGGACTCCCAGATGTACAGTTGGCTAGTGCTTGTAACATGAACACCGCAGAGCTACTTTGCCCATCTGCACAGTTCAGTACATTGGTTGCGTGCCTTGAGCTTACAGACTGACAATAGCTATTGAATTGCAGGAGTGAAAGAGCAAAAACAAGCAGGTGAGGAGACTATACTTTGTTGATCACTAGGAAAGAAAGGAAGTCACTCCTACCCTACCCCCTGGGGACCTATTCTATTTTATTCACTCTCCCCTTGGGTCTGATCCAGATCTCTTCGCAAGAGTAGAAATAGCCCTATTGAGATCTACAGTCCTCAAGCCAAATGTTATATGGCAGAATGGAAAGAGGAGAAAGACAAAGAGGTCAGGTTAAAAATGAAATTCACACAGTGAATGGCAGTCAGCCCTACACAGATATATGACTACGTGTTCTAATGTCATCACAAACACTACTGAAAATAGTATGTGCTTAAATACATACATACCTAAACTTAATATGATACTGTTACACACAGTAACACAACATGTACACGCACAAAAAAATTAAGTTCTGTATCCAAAAGACGATCAGACAATTGAAAGTAAACCAGCAATTATTTGACCGTGGCAGATCCGGGCGCCCCACGCACGTGGCGGATCCAGGCGCCCCACACACGTGGTGGTTGCTTAACATTTCCCTTGTTGAGTTTTTAGCATTATTGTTCATTATTTCCCCTATCTGTTAATTTTCTCAAGACAGAAAGTGCAGCTTCTGCAGTTCAGTTAGAGTTTCATCTGGGCTCTGATGTTCGTAGATGGCTGCTCTGCGGTCGTAGTGTGGGGGTCCTGAGGTCAGGTGGGGGTACTGGGCTGCCTTCTAGCTGTCTGTTTTTGGGGCTGCTACCATAATTCAGTGATGGTTTATTTTTTGTTCTTTGGAGTGTAACACCCTGGGTGAGTTGTTCTGCTCTACTGTTTTCTCAGTGCTATGCATTATGCTAAAGGGCAGGAGCTCCTTCCTTCTGTCTTTCTTTTGTTCCCTGTGATCCAATCCTGTCTTTTCCTGCGTTCAGTTATGGTCAGGTCTGAATAAAGTGACGTCACCTAGTGCACAAAAACAGTGATTTTGTTTTTCCCTTTTATCTGGGGCAAATAAGCAGCTCGGACTCTGTGTAAAAAGTGCTTTCCTAGTAGCAGGTGAGGTGAATTTGGCTGTCAAAGAAGCATCAAGAGAAAAAAATCCTGAGCATAACATATGTACTGAGGGAAACAGAAGGAAGATTATAATACTGTCAGCCTCTGATCCTTGGAAATACTTGGTCAGAGCCAAGAAAAATCATGAGACTGACTTAAGGAAAACATAAGGCTTTTCAAGAGTGATACATTTGGTCTACTTTTGTTTGACTTCTGGTTTCCGAGCCTCTTGGTTCATATTTCAGATTTTCATTCAAAAACCACAGTGGCCAGAGATGTATGTGACATGTTGATGGCTATGTTTCTTTTTTGTTTTGACTTCAATATAAATCAGTAAGTTTATATTTAAAAGCTGCCTTTTAAAAACAAAATTCAGGGTAGGATGCCTCTGTAAAATCATAGGAATTAGCAAAAGCATTTAACTCAAGCAGAGAAGGTAATTCCAAGCTTTGTCTCAAGGGGTGATTGCTCCTATGTGTGCTCAGCAGGTAGAGGATGCGCTGCTTCTCTTCTCCCTGAGGGGACCTCATTCTGATGATGAGGTGTTCAAAAAGAATCTCTGAGGAAGATTCCAGAAGCGCTTAGCCAGAAACATTGACATATTTTGCTTCAATCATAAGCATTATACTAAGTATTAATATTCAACTGTGATAGGAAAATTAAAGCAAAATGTTTACTGGCTTGGAGTTAAATATTTTACTGTTACTGAGAAGAAGACATTGAAACAATCCAGCAAAACATTTCAGTTTTGAGAAAACTGCATTTTCTCATTGGGCTTTTCTGTCAAAACATTATGACCAGCTCTAATAAACATATGCATAATGAGTATAAACATATGTTCACTCTAAAGATGCTGGTTTAAACATCACTGCAGAATTAAATCTTTGTTTATCCACAGCATAGGCAGCAGCTGTTCGGCTTTCACTGCTGCATCCCATGGTGTGCTTCAGTGCTCTGCTGCAGGACTGCTGACCTGGGGGTTCAGGCTCACATCGCCCCCCCAGTGTCACATCCATCCCCAGGCTGCTGGCATCAGCTGTTTGTTGTTACTTGATTTGTAACTTAAAAGATTTCTGATTGGCAAAACTTGATCGGAGTATTCGTCTACTGCTCTGTGCTCCCAAACTAAGGATCACCCTCATTCCATATGAACATGAGGAAGAACTGATGGAGCCCTGGCTGCCCAGAGATGTGGTAGAATCTCCTTTGTTAGAGGAAATCAAAACCCACCTGGGTGTTTCCCTTTACAACCTGCTGTAGGGATCTGCACTGGTGAGGTTAGATTGGGGGAGCTCTTGGAGATCCCTTCCAACATCTGTGGTTCCATTTCCACCTAGAAAGTAGAAGCTTTCAGAAAAAGGATCCCTCAGACCAATCCTGTTTGGCAAGAACTTTCCATCCCCAGTAATTGGGTCAGTAGCTCTAAAACAAATGTTTGCCTATGTATATGCTGCATGTATTCGGGATAAATAAAGAATAAATCAGTCAGTTTGTTGTGAATAACTTCCTTGGCTGATGGTTGCATACTGTTTTACTACAGCTATGGAAACATTTGTCAGGATCCTTCTCCCCTGTTAGAGGACACCAGCTCCTTTTCTATTCTTAGGTTGGGTCTGGGTTAGGGACAGATGGGAAAAAAACAAATGGAGCAAAAATAGACAGGACACAAATTGTCTGCAACTTGTATGAAAGGCAAGGGAATAGATCACTCCCCAGAAATTAAAGCGTTTTTTTATGGAAAATGAGTCACCTTTGCCATAGCTCCAGTCTCAGCAAGCACCTGGACCTCGTGGCAGCTTCTCCTGCTCTGCATGTCAACCCATGGGCTCAAGGTTCATTCTGCACACTGCAAAATAACAATTTGCCAACTTTAAACTGAATGCTCGGTGTTAATTTCTCAATAGCAGAGCATCTGAAAGAAAGATCCTGTGAGCAGGGGTGATGCCATACTGGGTACCCTGCAGGGTTTGTGCAGCTCCTACGAGCTTCCCACCTGCTGATGGCAGAAGCCACTCGTGCCATGCCTGCTGTGCTAAATGGCTGTGGGTTCGTGGGACCCCTGTGCTCTGGGTGATATTTACTCTTCCCAAGGGCAGATTGCTGGTTTGGTGCCCACCTTTGCCATCTGATCTTGAAAAAGGAAGTGCGCCGAGATGTCCCTGGGCAACTTATGGCTGTAAAAAAGGCTTTTGTGTTCTTAGAAGTGGCTTTCTAACTGAGTTCTGCAAGTGCAGGAGGGCCCAGAGGATTTGACTAGCAGCATGTTGCTCAGCGTGCGGTGATGTGCCCAGCAAAGACATCACTGGGAAATGTAATGCTCAAGCCAAAGATCCTTCGCTTGATTACTTTTTTTCCCATCAAGGATTCTGTAAACAATCAAGTGTCTTAATAAAGCTGAGCTACCTGCTCCACCGAAGGCGATGAATGAGGACAGCATCTTTGCTGTGGCTCTTGGTGGCACCTAAAAGAGCTGGAGTACCCTGGTGCTTAGGGATGCACACTACTGTGAATGACGCTGCATAAATCTTGTCTTGCTGCTAAAACCCTTCATACAAAGTGTTTGATTTTATGATTAACCCCCTCCACATTGCTCCCTTCTCTGTTTCTCTTTGGTTGGCTTAATTAGATTTATTAACTTAATAGAATCATAAATGAATACCGCAGCGTGGTTTGTGCATGTTTCATTCTTCACTGAACATGAGAAAATGCAGGCTCCATCCTCAGTGCTTTTATACTCTGATTCTTGAAACATCTGCTTGAATTACCTATATATGCCCACTCTATTCTGTTATCCAAAATTGTAGAAACGTTTTTAGCAATGAAATGCATTTTAAATAAAGAAGCAGCAGAAGGGAAAGTATCTTCTGCTTTGAAATGCACGCACGGAACCATTTTCAGTTGGTGGAAAATGCCCAAAGTTTCTTTCCAAAGTACAAAGTCTACTTGTCGTTTTTAACTCTACCCACTCTCTGCCCACCTCTGCGGATCACATAAATAGCTGTGAATTCCTCCACTTATTGCCCTCTAATTCTGGATCAAGGGTGTGAAGGCTGAAGTTTAGATGCAGAACTGAATCTGGACCCTAGGATTCAATCAGTCTTCCCCATCTCCCCTCCCCCAACAGCGTTTTTTTTAATTAAGAACTCTGGGAAAATAGATGTTAGTGTAACTCAGACTCCAGTATTTTAATGAATAGTGTTGGAACAGAGGACTGGAAGAGCTTTGTTCCATCTGTGCCTATTTGTTCACAGAGGGGACATCTGGGTGTTTCTACACGTGCCCCTGCACAGGGATATGCAATAAGGCAGAAATGATGGGAAGGCAAAATGATTTAGCATCCAAATCCCAGCACTTGGTCTCCAAGATGCTCATTTCTCTACTTAGGATCCTGCAGACTAGATGTAATGATATTGATTTTCTTTTCAAGAAGTGCTTATGTTGATTTGGTTGCATGAATGTTTTCACTTCCATACCCCACCCTGGTATATACATTCTACAAAATGTCAACCTGTTACTCAACAGTCATTTCTTCCTGTCATTTATAGCATAACCTTAGCAGAACAGATGTGTTCCCACCATAATTTACAACATAGCCATACTCTAGACAGTTAAAAGATGCTTTATCAAGAAAGGATTAAAATGCTTGCAAGTTTTAAACGTAATCCACTGTAAGGGTAGGCATAAATTAATCTTAATTACTCCTGTAAATCTTATCATAATGTATTATCTAAAAGGGATTCCTGCTGAAGAATAGCAGTGAGTCATGGGCATCCTATTTCTTCTCTAAGCTTGTGCTGCAAATCAATACATTTAATAAAGTAATCAAACAAAAATATTAAATGAGCAATTCTTTTATTCAAAAATCAATGCAAGGAAATTGATACCCTGCCTACATGCATTTCATGGCACATTTCTCTTTCTGCAGCACAATAAAAGGCTGTCAGTGGAGTGTTTACAAAGCTGGAAAAGAACATCTTTTATGAGGGACTAAACCACAAGGACCCAATTGCATGAAAGCCTAAAAGCACTTGGCTATTTTTTTTCCTTAACGCCTAGCAAAACCACAGGAAACAAGAACTCTTATCTCACAGCCAGCGCCAAGCAAAACCCAGATATTCCCCAGATCAGCTCATTGCAGGGAGGGTTGGTCATAGTCCAAAGATACTGAGGTTTATACTTGAACTTCAAAGGAATAAAGAGTTGTCTGGGATTGAGGGATATCTTTGGCCCTACCTGCAACACCTGAATGGATTTTTACCTGATTATCTGCAGCTCTAATTCATTCATTATCTCATTAATTCTCACCTGTAGGAGATAATTTGTATTAATTTCTCTGCTTGATAGCAGGCCAACTGTGCTGGTGTTATTCTTGTTCCAACCTAGAAGAAGTAAGCAAACAAGTCTCTCTTTGGAAGGGCTCTATGACTGATCAGACCTGGGTAAAGTAGAAGCTATCCAGAGGGTTTAGGCAGTCACTGGGTTGGGGCTATGGTCTGTTCCTTAGATAGGTGTTGTATGTAAAGAGCATTATTAGTGTCACCCGTATAAGCCTTACAGAAATGGTCTGCCCGAGCACAAAATCACCTCTTTTCTTAGCAACCTCTATAGTTGGAGGTCTAGGAAAGTATCTAGCTGCTGTTGGGCATTAAATAATGGCCTCTTTCATAAGCTTTCTAATGCAATAAACTCTGATTGACCACACAATGTGGGGAACAAAAATGAAATTATAAAAATTATATAATAATATAATAAAAATTATATTTACTACTGTACAATAAGACTTGGGTCTCGTTAAATCACAATGACATAAAAATAATGGGATGGCATAGGGAATAAATGACTTAGTTCAGATTTACTGCTGTTGTTTCCCTGTTTGTTTTCAACTGAAACAATTTTTACCCTCATTTCCCTGTTTTCTTCTATAAATACACAAAATATTAGCTGGCTCTTTTATTCAGTTATAGCTAAATTTGGCTTTTTGATTTCAGATAGACCTTCCACTGCCCTAAATGGAAATACATGTGAGGGGATGTGCTTACCCATAACTAACAGATGTTGTGCCTGATATTTTCCCACAAACAAAGTTTTTAAATCCAAAGTTTTTGAAACTTGCAGCGTATTTGCTTAAGAACGATCAGTTAAATTACGTTGCTATTGGTATCATTAGTTTTATCTTAGTGTGATAAATCTGAAATAACCACGTGACTTCCGAGATTGCTAGAAACCAATGAGGAAAAGAAGCTTGTGCCATGGGCATTTATACAAGATGCTAAGATGAACTTGATTTTCCTTTGTTAGAACAAACCAACGTTTGTGAAGTTAGGGCCTAAGCAGCCAACATCACAACATCACTGCTCGCTCTGAGTGATGGCGTGCATTTAACTGGCACCTCCCAAATGATTATCCCAGTTGAAGGAAGTCAGGCAAATGCACAGATGGTGTTCGGACAAAATTTCAATGCGTCTGGCTCTTGGCTGTCCTTTCTGTGAGCTAATGAGTGTATTAATCAGAGATCAGTTTCTTGTTTGCTCGTTTCCATTAGGTAACTGGGTGGTGTGCGAATCTGTCTTCCTCATTGACTGAACCACTGACATCTCCCTCGGGTGGCAGACAGCCAACCCTTATTATGAGAAGTAAAGGAGGGCTTTGGTATTTTTGTGGCTGGAGATTCCTGATAGGAAACAGGCAGGTACTCATTAACCTTAATCAAGCAGGCTGTGAAATGTGTTTGACATGCTCTGGGTTGCCTGATTTGCACTCATATCTCCTGTCCTCTGCCACCTGTCCTGCTCATCACGGGACAACGAGGAGCTGAGGTCGTGGTGCTCCATTTCAGCTCAGTTGAGTAACCCAACTCCTTCAGGAGCGTGGAGCACATGCCAAAGCTCTGACTTCAAAAGGTGTCCTGGAAACAGCATGGAAAAACATATTTATCCACTGACCTTTTGCCAGAGCTGCCTCAGGCTGTTTTAAATGGCAGATGAGAGGGGCACAGAGTTTGGCTTAAGGATGTTGTGTCATTGTGAAGGGCAGGCAGAAGACAGGCTTGGGTTTTATAGAGCTGCTAAAAGGGCTGCTGGATGATGGGCATGTGAAACAGGACATGGAGACCTCAATCCCACAGCAAACAGACTTCTGCCTTGTTTGCTGTGGCCTCATGTCCTCTCTACCCTGAATTAGGTTGGGAGGGGTGAGTGAGGGGAGTTGTGCACTGCTAATGGGAACAATTCCTTCACCTCCTGACCTGGCTTCTCCAAAAATCTCAGCCCAAACTCATCAGTTCTGGTTGTGATAACACTGGTAGGACTGTAACACACACTGATGTGAGCAATCAAATAAAGAAATAAGGAGAAGTGGCACCAAGCCCTTGAGAACAGTATCCTTCAGGTTCCTACAGTACTGCCATCATGTTGGCTGGCTTTCTGGAGGAACAGACCGGTTCTCAGCCAGCTGGAATTGCCCGTTAATTACCAGGAGCATACTGAAAGACAGTTGGTGACTTTTGGAGAGAATTGTATCCAAATCCCCCTGGACTATAAAAGAAGTTAGCAGCAATGAAGTATTTTGCATGAATTGTCAGTTAGCAACTCTAAATGGAGGCAGTTTGCTCACATAAAACGTTGGTGAAGGCTGAGGTGCTTAGACAGACAATAGGACCTTAAGTGAACCTATTGTATAGGTTTTAAAGCAGGATACAAAGGCACTAATGGTCTGATTGACTCCGCTCATCCCTTCTGCAATAGGAGGCTCAAGGAATTATATCTCTGTGGCTAAATACCATTCCTGGGTAGCGAAAGAAAGCACCCTTTGGCTGGAAACTCTCAGATAAGGAAAGTGGATGTTGTAAATCTCACTGTCACCTCGCTTTGTTCGGAGTTGTCACCTCCTGGCATCGTTCCTCCAGAGGCGCATCCCACAGCCACTGCGTAGCCCTATCTGGGCTATCCGGGAGGAAATGCTGATGAGACAGCAGCACTCTGGGGATTTAAGCACCTGCCTCAGAGCAGGGCTCGTGACCTTCCCTTGCTGCCTTTTTTTGCCTTTTTTTTTTTTTTTTTCCTATTTTTTTCTTCCCTTTTTTACAGGGTGGGGTAACTTTGTTCTTTTCCAGACTCAGTGTCAGGCCCTGCCCTGCCCCGTGTGATGGTCTCGTGGTTTCCCTGCTGGTTCTTACACCCTTCCTCCAGCCTGGCAGGGCCTCCTTTGTACCACCAGAACTGGGGGCAATACCATACCACCGAGCTGTATTTCACAATGATGATTTCCACTTCAGAACCAGTAATATAGCAGCCCTTGTGCAAAGGAGACCATGCAGGTGATCCAGCCTTGTGCTTTAAGACAGGAAGGTCTCCAAGAACACTTCTTAAACCTTTGTGGATTATATATTTCTATTCTTTCACAGTTAAAGTCCTTAATATGGAGAAAGCTCAGGGACTCAGTGAGTCTGTCTGAAAGCTGATTTTACAGCACCGAGGCTGCTCAGGAGAGTCTGAAGACAGCACAACCTGTGAAGTCGTGCCCGGTTTAACAAGCGCTGGTAGGGCAATGCTGGAGGAAGGCAGCCAGGCTGTAGAGCTGCGGCATGGAGAGAAGACGACATTGCTGGGATGCCATTCTGCGGAGTCACAGAACAGAATATCTTCGCTCCATGATCTCTTATGTAAAGAGAAGGACAAGTTTTTTTTCTTTCTTTTTTTTTTTCTCTCCTTTAGAAAAACACGCGTCCTTCTGCAGAGGACGGGGCTGCCCCGTGCGCTCGCTCCCAACCCTGCAGAGCCGGTCCCTTGCTGCCACCAAGCGTTGGAGCAGCGTTTGGCAGGCTGGCTTCCCCAAAATGTCATTGAACAGCAGTTTGCACGAACCTTGCTGTCCGTAAGGCAACGCAAGGAACAACGGCCTCGTGCTGCTCAGTGCCCATTCTCTGACCATGAATCCAAAAATATCACGCAAGGATTCTATATTGGTCATTTTAAAGCAATCTGCTATTGGCTCACAGAATGCCATCGTACTGTCACGAATGCTTCCTACCCCATTCTCAGGTCAGAACTTTACTCCACTTGTGAACAGAACTCACTTGCAGTAGTGTAGAACAGGATTTGTGCTGTGGGCACACAGTGTATTGCAATATAATTCCATTTGTCTTTAAATCAAAACACGATGTGCCTTTTCTGTTGGAAGAGAAAGAATCAGAGATGGAAAACTTAACTCCACCCCAAAGCATCCTGTGAATTTTGTTTATCTCCAGTGTGGCTTGCACAACGTGTAGCATCACAGAGCAATTCAGGAGGAGGAGGAGGCCCAGGCAGAGGGAAAGAAGATGGCTTACGTTCTCCACCTCTGAGCCAAACAGGTTTCTGAGGAGCATGGTGCAATATTACTTCATGCAAAGTGTCATGTGCCTCTGCTTGAGTCATCTGGGTGAATGGATATGTGGCAGAGCAAGTCCTTGGAAAACAGGAGTGTTTCCTTTGTCTTCAATAAATGTCACTTTTCACATGGCAGGAAACAGCAAGGAAGCGTTTTTGTAAAAGAGAACTGAGGGAGGCTGGAATAAATTCACTCTGTAACATACTGTGTAAAACGGTCAGTAGGGGAAGCATCACATTCAAGTCAGTGGCTTTTTTTCCCCACCGTTATTAGCAAGTGGGACGCTGCAAAAACACTTGTAGGAACAAACCTACTGAAAGACAGCACAGAGTGAGGGCTGCGCTTAACCCACGAGAGGGAGCTCCGTTTACATTAATGGGATCAGCTTAACGTGGTATTATTGGCATGGAAATCACTTCTCAGTCAGAAGGAACACAATGGGAAGTGATACAGACTTATATTTCCGTGTGATGTATTCTTAAATTCTCTACGTGTCACTGGGCAGCTCTGGTGTCAGAATGGTCAGCAGGTTTTTCTATGGGAAGAGAAGTCAAGAAGTGCAGTTCTAGCTCCAAAGACCTAAAGTTGTGTGTTCTATCCAGGAGCAGATGAAGTGTTGGTATCACACTGTCCAGATAAGCAGGGAGGAAGAAAATTGCTGTGTAGATAAGGCCTTGTGTTACAAATCTTGAAGTTTGCTCTTTCTGTATTATAACCAAAAATGGCTTACGCTGTGGTTCTGAAAGGTTTTCTTGTTTTCCTCACCTGTATCAGGCGTATGACAAAAGATACCACTTCTCATCAAAGTTGCCTTATGTGACATAAAGAGAATCTGGAAAATTGCCTATGGCAGAGCCTTGTTGTTATGAAAAGAAGTTAGGATTCTTCATCTTCTTCAGCATCATTTGTACTGCTTCTGAGTGTTATCTAGTTCTTCAGAGCTGGAACTTACAAAAATAAAAATACTATGCATATATATTCTATGTCTTTCTTTTAATAAACAACCAACCAAATAAAATAATGCCCTCTGAACTATGGAATTTCATATTAAACTGAATCCTGAAGTGAGGGAGGAATGAACAGCAAATCTCAGAGGAACAGACACCACTTCCCAGAAATCCAGAAACCAGCTGGTATTTAGTTGTCCAATTTTGGCCCATCTCTTATTTTTATTTTTTTCTATTTCAGTCTCCCTGTCCTCCTTTTCAACCAAAACTAGAAAAAGAATTCCTGAAATGGAACAAGGAGATTTCGCCCTGATGTTAACCTCCACATTCAGGCAAGTGGCTTTGGCACTTAAAGGTAATTTCTGGACAATACATCCATGGAGAATTCTGATATCTGAAGGTCGTGGGGGATCTGAGGTGGTCTCCAAGTAAACCTAATGCACCACGGGGTGGGTAGGACAGGTAAGACCTTATAGAGCTCTCAAGGAGATAGAATGCCAGGGGAGCATCTCCCTTGCTGTGCTGGGGAGAGGATTTGGAAGGACAGTGTGCCTCTCTCCCAACCCCAGAGGACATGGTGGCACACACGCTCCCCGTCCCTCACCAGCCGTGCATGAAGACTCCCTGTTCATCCCTGTGCTCTCAGCCAGGGTGGTCGTCTGTGTGGAAAGCCTAAAGCAAACAAAAGTGAGCTGCAGCCAGATGTTGGGAGCTTTCAGGTTCACTTAGCGTTCCTGGGGTAGGCAGCACATGCATGCCTCTGCTCCCTGCTCGGATGGATAAGCCCAAGCATCCATCCCCTTTAAAACCTTTCCCTTTGCAATGGAACTGCTTACCTTTCCAGAACCATCTGAGCAAATACGGACCATGCAGAAAACGTCAGCAATTGCTGATCCATCAAAGCTGTGCTAAACAAACCCGGCCGAACAATTTACAACTTGACCTCACGTTGTGCCTGTAAATGGATTCTGTGAAAGGCCTTTTCTTGGGCTGGTTATATTTTCATGGTGTATACACCAGGCTAAATTAGCCAATTCGGCAGCTCCCCAGAATCCTCTTGGCTTTGGTTTTTACTGGGGAGGGCGGATTTCAGTAGGGACTTGTTGCAAATCCCCAAAGCACTGCTTTATCTCATAGGCAGAAAGCAGTTTCCTCTTCATATGAGGCAAAAAGTTCTGCATTTTGATGAAATAAGGATGAGATTTTGTTACCTTTATTTGAGCTTCTAGTGATTCTTATTTTGGTGACAGTTCTTGAGAATGACTTCTTAGTGACTTGTGATCAGATGTAAAATTGACTTATCTACCAGTCTCAGGTGGTGGATTTGTGCTGATTCCTCCAGAAAATAAATAAATAAATATATGAATAAATGAATAAATAAATAAATAAATAAATAGATTTTAACATCCCCCTACTATTTGTGAGGAAGAAGTGGTAGTCTTGTCTTTCGCCAGAAGGGAAATCTGAACAAGGTGGAGCTGCAGTTCCATGGACTGATTACAGAAACTGAGGCAAGCCCACTATTCCCTAAGAGTGATTGCCATGCTCCACTTCTCAATAATGGAACAATAGTGGAAATAAACATCATCGCAAACATTACATTCTGCTTTCATCACTATCATCCTAGTCACATGCATATTTAGCCACTGAAGTCATCCCTGAGACCATAAGGAGCCTCAGCGCATGTAAAATTTCCCTCATCAGAGATTTCAAAGCCTGCAGCTCTTGATAAACAGCCGAGGACCTCCCCTAACGAATCAGCTCAAGGAAAAAACTACACCAGGTCTGAGAGAATAGAACAGCCGAACACATTGGGATGATTAAGGGATACCGTTCTTGTTTCTAAATTAACTTAACTTTCCCACTCAAAAGTGCATTTAAATCACAAAGGGGAAAGATGATGCTTCTTTTCCTGCAGAGGAATCATGAGCTTGGTCTCCCAATAACTCATGCCCGGATTACATTAAAATAAAACCATTAATTTCAAAGGCTTTCCTGAAAGATGGTTTAAGCTTCTCACACTCCTGGCTAAACAGCTAATGAGCACGGATATGGCAGATTTAAAGAAAGGATTAAGCAGCATATTTCTTGTGAGGTCCTCAGAGCTGCATCATTTTATTTTCCTTCCAGATCTTGTTCGTGAACTACAATCTGATGCCAGCAAGATGACAGGGAAACGTAGACACAGGTATCATAGCCAGCTTTGTAGGCACTCAGGGAAATTAAAATAATAAACTGTGAATTATATGATTTTTCACAGGAAGAAATGCTTGAAGGATAAGAAGTATATCATTGTGATGGGGTCTGAATGCCAGGTAGCAATGGGCACCAAGTTTGTAGTATGCTTTTTTTACTAGTACCTATTTTCAGCAGCATGTACTCTTCCTGTGTCCTCTTCAGCTTTGCCTCCCTCCCCCAGAAGAGGACCAAAGGTCCAAGGCAGAGCAAAGGGAAGAAGAGCACGTCTGGGGCGGGCGGATGTGAGCACCAGGCCCTGAGCTGTGATTCTCACGATCCCCAGGCTGAACTTTGTAAACAGACTTGGCGAGGATCCTTGCCTGGAGAAAATAGGCTTAGGGAAGGTATAAACAAATCAACAAACAACCTTCCCTCCCTCGGAGGGAGCTGCAGAACTGAGCTCCGTGTGTCAAATTGGAGGAGGACGCGCTTATCAAACTGTCAGTGGCATCTTTTTAATGTGATACTGGGAAAGGTGAACAGTTTGCATTTCTTTATTGCTGTTGTGCCTCTGAATGAGGAGCAGAGCATACGCACAGCAGCTGTACAAAGGGGAGGTGTTTGCTGTCATAAGCTCTGGTTTAAAGGCTTGGGATTCAACTGTAGAGGTTGGGTGTGAATGAGAACCTGGTTCCATCACAAATTGACTGTTTGTCTTTCGTTTTAGAGACAAGTTCTAATTTTCTGAGTGTAGTCCAGGAATACCACACATCCTCACCTTACCCCCGACTTTTCCGTACTGTCTATAAATGCAGTTAAACATGAGGGAGGAAGGATAACTGGGAACGGTCACCTGCAAGCTCATCTCCAACACACACAGAGCTCTTCTCTGTGATCTCCGCAGTGGCTGAGAATCTTCCAGGAGGATTTTTACAGCTTGAATCTAAACCTGAGCCAACTCCATCGAACACAGGGAGAGCAGGGATATCACAGTCAGTGAGCATTGCTGAAGAACTTCAACTTCCTGGAGGTGGTGAAGAAAAGGGTAGAGGTGGCGCTGGCATTTAGTGGGCATGGTGGTGATGAGTTGATGGTTGAACTTAGTGACCCTAGAGGTCTTTTCCAACCTTAATGATTATATGATTCTGTCATTCCAAGCATCTCTCCAGGTATTTTCACTCTGAGAAGGTGACTCACGTAGTCCTATAGCAGCAGCAGTGGCAAAGGAGGTCCCAGCATTTCTCAGTGGGTTGGGCCCACTGAGCAAGTCCTGCTGTAGGGTGTGTTGGGATGCTGCCTGGAAATGTGAACCATGAAAAAGCTGTCCTTGGTGGCCAAGTCGTGTCCTGCATACAAACAGTGGCGCTCAGGCCCTCTGTTTGGCACTGATTTGCATTACAGAGGAAGCTGCATCATTCAGGATGGAAACAAAAAGCAAATCAGCCCTTTTTAATAAGCTGGTGAACCACCAACGAGCTGCCCACCTTTTATTTACTGTAAGGCTGGTGTTTATGTGGAGCACAATTGTGTATCTCCACACAATTGCAGCATTGCCTCTCCTCACTGCAGACAAAGAAGGGAAGGCATTCACTTGCTCCTGCCTGAAAGCTGCCTTCAGCTATTCGTGAAACCATAGATACATCTGCTTGGACCATCCAATCCCCCGTGCTTCCCCCGGAGGGGGAATATCCAGACATTGTCATTTCAGCACAAGAAGCTGGATGCATTTATTAATCAACCTTTTTTTCTGAGTGGAAGTCTGGCTGGTCTCTCCTACCATAGTCTAAATCCGTCAGTCTGCTTCTATTACAAGACTTACATAAAAGAACATTTTTTTTTCCACTCTTTCTTACAGAAATGGGAAGACTTGAATGCTTTTCTTTTTCTCTTCCCTGGGTCTTCTTTTGACTGACTGGGATTTTTCACGGCTGTATCAGAAAGTTGGACATTCCCCTTTGTTTCGGAAGCATTCGTTGATGGATCACATTTTAATTGGCGTTGAGGTTTACAGAAAAAGGGAGCACCACAGGAAGTTATTAGAATAACAACACTACGCATCTGCACAGGAATTAAAACTGCAAATGTAGGGGGCATATTAATTGCTACCAAATGCTTTGTTTTTCTCCTTCTCAGAAAGCTCAGCTCAATAAAAGTCTTTTTGTGTGTGTGTGTGTGTGTGTGTGTATTTTTCCTGTCTTTCTGTTCCAGAAAAAAATGTGAGTGATTAGATTTGTGGGATTTTAGCCTCGTGTATAAAATTTCTTATACAGCACAGTTCAGAGCATTTGCAAAGGAGATAAACACATTTGTTTTGACAAGGAGGATACTGATGGCTGCAGACGGATACAGTTCATCCAACACTGTTGTTCCCACAGTGAGAGTCTGAGCGTGGTCTCTGCTGGTTTGTGCCAAAGATGGTCAAAATGTTTTGCCTGTGCTCTTTGATTTTTCCCCATGAAATCACTGATGTGTTGTCACAAAGCCATAATTCAAGTTGCTGTTGAAATGAGAAGCAATACAGAGATTGTTAGGAGTTTAACTTGTTATTTCCTACATGACAAGTTTTGCTGTTAAAGAAGAGGTAGGAAAAGCAGAGGGAAACAAAGCAAGTATTGCCCATAGACATCCATAAACAATTTCAGCTGATTGGAACACTGTTTTTTCCTGTTCAAGAAAGGAGAATGCCAGAAAGATTTTGCACAGATTTCCTTTTCTTCTTTTTATTTTTTATTTTTTAATTCATTCTAACACATTACTTTTTTCCACATTCATCATACTTTGTGAATTCCCCATTATGCTACTTTCTAACAACAGTGCCCTGCCCCCAATAACTGTAAAAGGACAGCCCTAGAACATAGCTTCTCTAGCAACTATTCTAATAAAAAAGAACAAGCATTAAAGAAGTGTTAGGTTTATGGGTAATGTCTAATTTATAGTAGAAGAGGCATTATGTGTTTGTCACACTAGTACAAACAAGCAAAAAATTCAAGGAAGAAAATAAAATCATTAAAAAAAAACTACTTAATGACATTACTTCTACATTTCCACTGCCATAACTATTAGCAGAATAAGGCCAACGAATGGAAGTGCTCTTTACTTAAGGCTTGGTCTTCGCCACCAACAAACGTTTCCTTGAGAAAGCAAAGCTCTTGGGCACCCCCTTGGATGTGGTGATGCTTTACTAAAAAAAAACCTGTGTTAAGGCAGATTGTACCAGTGCTTCTCTAGAAAAAGTAGTCTTGCTGTCAAAGACAGAAAGAAAATGGTGTCTTCCTTTTGCTGATGCCAACTTGCCACTAAATCTGCCTGAAAATGGAAACATCCTGAAAATGACCCACTTTGTAAAGGACACAGGTGGATTGCTTGGACATCTGCAGAAATTCTAGCTATTATCAGCTGAAAATCAGCAGTTTACTTAGTTCTTGATGTGTACTGTGTGTGTCCAAATATTTGCTCAGTTTCACCCCTGAGAGTTCATATCTGCACACTCAAATACGATTTGAGATTGGAACTGGCCTGTGATACAAATCCCAAGGGGATCCAAAATGCCATATGAGGAAGCACATCCACGCCATCAAAGCTTTATCATTTTGGTCTCCCTTGTAAGTATATTCATCTCCTAGGTTCCCTTCAGCCTCCTCAGTTTATTGAGCAGACAACACATACCCCTTCCACCATCCGTTGACTGTCTCACATAGAAGATCATAAAAAAAAGTTTAAGAAAAGGAAACAAATGCATTGGTTTATCTCAAGCTACAATTACAGGGTTGCTTTAGGAAGGTGTGAAAGCCCACAGAGCTCTCCTCAGCCTTTGGCTTTATTCCCAGCTGGGCTTGGTTGAAAAATCTCAAGTGCACAGGTGGGATTTTAATGAAATAAACAGCACCATAGAGATGTCAAGTGCTTGTTGATACATTCAAGCACAACCTTCTCCATGTCCTGGTCTTCATCCTCCATCTTGCACATCTGTGGCTTTGGCACTATGCCTAGAGGAAGGACATACAGCTGAAACAAAGAAGTCCAAGCCAAGAGAGCAGGCGAGAAAAATCTCTATCAGATGGGATGGAGGCCCTGCAGAGAGAAAGAAAGTCCAGTCCGGGGGCTCCTCAAACTTAGGAGGGTGTGCTCAGCTGGCACCGTGCTTCTGTCCACACTCACATGGCCAAAAAGACAACAGGTTTCCTAAGCAGCGTGTTTGGCACCTTACAGCTCGCTGACTTTCCATGCGTGTTGGCTAAACTGCTAGCATGGCACCATCGGCTCAGCTTTTTTTTGCTTGAACAAATTCTTCAAGAAGGAACCCTGTAAGTGTATTTCCAGGCATTACCTCATAATGATTGTTTCTAAATCTCCAATGTTTTCCATGCTCAGAAAGGTTTGCCTTTATGTGGGAGAATAAAAAGAAGTGACAGTGGATGACAGCTGCAATGGGCTGTGTTTGCTGGGCACTCTTTGTTTTCTGTCACTGCTGAATTATTCTGGCTGGGGGGAAATAGGCAAGATGCTGACTCAGGCAGCCATCCCTCCCCACGGGCTCCCAAGAACTGTGAAATAACTTGGGATCAGACAGCTGGCTCAGGATGGTTGGGGATTTTCAGATGGAAAGCTTATGGCTGGGAGATGCTGAATCATCAGAAACAGAAGCCATTCATTAAAATGGGTCAGTTTCATGAGTCTGGTGACTCAAAAAAAGCCTCCACTGTGGGGTGAAAGTACATGTGGTTAATCGAGATGGAGACTGGGAATTGAGAAGACTCAATGGGCATTAGAAGCCACGAGTCTGACCTGCACTGGATGTCAGGTTCAGCCTGCTCCTTCATAAAGCACAGTGCTATGTGAAACTGCACAGCCACAGAGCTCAGCAGCTAGGAAAAAGCACAGAGGAATTTTCTTCTGGGATTTTGAGTTGAATTCACTATATCTTAAGGATCTGAGTTCATAGATAGGGAAGCAGATTAATTCTGATCATAGACATTAAACCTTCTTGCTAAGAGCCGGTCATTCATGTCTCTCAGCACAGTTTTTGGAATTTGCTGCAGGAAGACAGTTGAGACATTGCTGTATGGAAAGTACTGAGATCTGGCAAAACCATTCTGCGAACTTCACTCTAATGTTCAAATGGTGATGATATACAGGTTGGAAAAAGGCAGCCCACGTACAAAACTTAGAGAGACCATAGAGATATTGGACAATATTGGTTGGAAGAGGCTGTCTGATTCTGTTCTGCCTCAAGGCTCATTTGGGTTGCTCTGGGTCATATCCAGTTGAGTTTTGATTATGTCTGAGGATGAAGATTCCACAGCTTCTCTTGGTAATGTTTTGCAGTGTCTGGATACCTTTTTGTAGTATTTAATCAATCCTTCCCTCATCCTCCCCCATCAGTACACAGTAACTTTCCAGGACACTTTCATCTCCCGTGAGCAGGACAAAATTATATCAGCACCAGCACAGTGCAACACAAATGGCCACAGATGAGATGATCTCACACAGAAAGGGAATATTTATTCAATTCCTCTTATTCAGCCAGCTAATGGTGCTGAATCTCTGTTAATGGTCATTCTGTAATCTGCTTTTTGCAATGCTAACCCTTCCAACTTGGAATATTCCATGATTCTTATCAGTCATTTTAAACCAGTAAAAATGTTTTTTTTTTTCCTTTGGAACGCTACCGCACAAAATTTTCTAATATAAAGCCTATCCTGATTTTTTTTTTTTTAATGTAAAGTATTATGATTTTATTATGATCATAAATACCTGTATTTTTGCTTTGGAAACATTTTCTGATATTTGGAATTCCATGTGAGAGTGACTGGGCTAATGTGTAAGAGCTACTCTCAAACCGAATGAGGTCTGCAGCTCTCTTGCAATGTAACAGGGAGCTCTTTCTGTCTTAGTGTGCAAGTGCACTTATTTGGAAAGATTTTATTCTCTGTTGTCTTTGTATAACTTCAGGAGGACTTGGCAGGCAACAAGTAACAAGCATAGTTACAGTCTGTCTGGTACCAAATGCTTAATGTACGGTCAGTAGTCTGTTATCTAGTCCAGAGAAAAGTCTGAGGTCCAAGTTTCAATGCAGATGATGTATGCATGAGAGGCAGGGAGCCCAGCACCAAGGGCCCTGTGCAGGAGATCCTGAGGAGCACTGGGGATGAAGGACTATTCAGATCCTCTGGTATGAAGGTTTCTAGGTGAGTAGGAACCATAGAATCATTAAGGTTGGAAAAGACCTCTGAGATCTCCAGCCCGTCCCTCAGTGCCCACTGACCACATCCCTCAGTGCCACATCTTCACATTTTTGGAACATCTCTGGGGATGGTGTCTCCACCACCTCCCTGGGCAGCCACTGCATCACCACTCATTCATAGAAGAGATTTTTGCTATTATCCAACCTGAACATCCCCTGGTGCTACTTGAGGACATTCCCTCTCATCCTATCTCTGTTATCTCAGAACAGAAACTGACCCTCACCTCGCTCCAAACTCCTTCCAGGGCACTGAAGAGAGCACTGAGTTCTGCCCTGAGCCTCCTCTTCTCCAGACTGAACCACCTCAGTTCCCTCAGCTGCTCCCCACAATACTTGTGCTCCAGACCCTTCACAAGCCCATGTGCTACCTCAGCTCTCGCCCTACTGAGTCATACTGCCGGGGATGCCAAGCTCATTAGTATACTTAGAGCCAGAGGATAATCAGAAAGGAAAACAAAAAAGGGAATGTGAACATTCGGAGCACTTTGTCATGCAGTGGGCCCTGTGCCAGGGCATCCCCCCAGCGCTGCAGTGCACATGGCTCCCGTGCCCCTCTCCCAGCCCTCAGCACCCACCCTTGCTTCGGGATGACAAAGCCATCCTAGGGAAAAACTAACACCACTCCAGAAAAACAAAACAAAACAAAAGCCCCCCTTTCAACAATAGTCTGTCAGGCATGATTTACTGTGCTAGCATACACTGGGCAAGCTTCATTGAACAATCTCAATCCTCCGGGTTCCCACACTGGTTTGCTTTCCTGCAACTCAACAGGACACAAAGACACAAGTAGATGGGCAGTAAATAAAACTGATGTCTTTTGTGTCATTGTGTGGGGGCCTTTCTCTGGGGGAGGCAGAATAAATGAAGTGTGAAATGTGATATGAAATCAATTTCTTCTCTTGGGGGGCTGGGTAGGGAGAGGGTAGGTGGACTTTGTTGTGGCTGCAGGGATGCCCAGCAGTGAGTTTTTCACCAGTTTGTTTAGCTGGTTGAAGAGAATCACACATCTCTTCTGCACTTGCCCAAATTTCCACTTATTTCCTTGTAGGATAGGATTGTTATGTAGATGTATGAGCAACCTGTGCTCCCCTTGATCTGTCTCAGTATACTGGAGAGAAGCACAGTTCTTCAATAGGTGCATGGGTGCCCAAGGCTGGATGTATATCTGGGTGTAAAGGGTGGCCTCCTCTTCCCTGTGCTGCAGCCATTGGAGCTTCTTGCACATCCCCACCTTGCTGCTCCCCTCCAAATGATCCTCACTGGAATAAAGTAAAGCTTGTGGTGGAAAAAAAAATAATACATGACATCACACCATGTGTCCTCACTTCATATAAATGTATGCAGCTTTGTGGGCATCAGCAGAAGTTGAGAACTGGTCTGCATGTGAAGCTGTGGCCTCCAAGTGTGCTCTCTTCCTTTTTGTTCTGAGGACACTTTTATTCAAACTGCTTCTGATGCAAAGTGTGGGATTTCTGCAGTTACACAAGAAGTGATAAAGAAGAGGAATTCAAACATGACATTTCAGATATACAAGGGAAAATAAGACATGTATGTAGATGAGATATTCCAGGAATAAACTACCAAACAATATCATAAATGAAATGACAACATACACGAATGCTTCTCTAGCACTGTCTCACAACATCCCCCTGCTCTGGATCTGGTGCAATAATCCTGTGTATTCAAGCTGTTGTGGGTTTTAAGGTCAGGTCTCTACTCCAAGACACTCCTATTTTGTCGTGCAAATGCATTTTCTGTTCCTTTTCCATCCCAAATTCTCCTTAGGCAAGGCTGCATTTTACATCACTGTCAGCTTTGCTGTGCTCTGCAGCCCCAGCCTCCCTCAGTTCCATCTTTCCCATTCACCTGGCTCTCACCATCCCACGTTTTATCTCCATGTTTGTGCTAAGCTCTGTGTTGCTGCAGTCCACAGCGGGGGCTGATCATCTCCAGAAAGAACTGCAACCATTACCTTCCCAATGGAGCTTCACAGCACTTAGAGGAGTTCGGAGGCAGGATTATGAAATCTGCATTCACACCCAGACTTGTTGTGGCACTCAGGAGATAGAAAGCAGCATTAAAGCTAATGGAACATGTTGATTGACAGCTGCTTTTTTGTTGCAGAAGAAGCAGAGCACCAGGGCTGTCCCCTCTGCAGGCCTTGAGGCAAATCACAAAGTGCAAAGGAACAGAGGAGTTTTTCTGCTGCTTTATTTCTTCCCTTCTTCAGCATCACACTGGATGGCTTGAGGAAGGTGCTACAGCTGCCGAATGTTAACTGTCACACCTCTTCACCTGCTTAGGATGCTCTGATTTGAAAATTGTAACAGGAAGCATAAACATTAGAAAAGCCACTTTTTTCTTTCTTTTTTTTTCTTCTTTTTTTTCCCCTTTATCATTGCAGGGCTTTGATCTACCCCTGTACAATTACCATTTAGCTGACACACTATCACCATGCATTTATGCTCTTCCTAACACCCGCAGCTGCAGCAGGGAGCGCAGTGGCTGCAGGGGGTGAAGCTGCAGCTCTCCCAGGAGCGATGCGATCTGGGTACGGGCTGTGTCTGCAAACCCCCTCCACCCCATAAGGGCTGTTGCTCCCGTGCTCAGCACACTGTTTGCTCCTTCACCAGATGGAATGGATTAGCCGAGCCCTGCGATGTTGTTAAATAAAATACATTAAAAAAAAAAAAAAGAAAATACGATTATTGCTAAAGTGAAAACATACTGCATAGGATTATTAAAAGAGCAAGATGTTTCGCATTTTAAGGATGTTCTACAGGCTTTTTTTTTTCCTCTATTCTTCATGCACCAAAACCCTGCAAGCAGTGTTAAACTTTTCCATCTGATCCCACAGAGCGTTCATGCTGCAGGATGGTGCCACTCCCAATGGGATGGAGCAGCACCAGGCGATGCCTGTGTTCCTTCCAACACTGCATCTCATGCCCACGTGGAGAGAAATGCTACTGCAGAAGCTTTCTCTGTTGTACCAAAGGTTGTCTGATGGTCTTTTCTTGCCAGATCCCATCTACACTCAGTCACACACAATGCACAGTGGACTCTTGCTTGCTTGCTGAATTCGTGCTTCAGTCTAAATGGCCAACAGCCATTGCCAGCCTTAGTAATTGGCAAAGGGGTAATCTTCCTAAAACAGTTTACAAGAGTTTTCAAGGTCTGAAACTGTTTACTAATTGCAAGGGTACATGCAGGAAGGTGGAGGGAGAAAATGGATAACACGAGATGTGGATTAAGAATCGCTATAGAAAATACAGCCAGTTTTAAAATAGTGCAGGGGATTTGTTAATGATTCCCCTGCTCAAAGAGTTGGGTTAATGAGTTTATTTGAGCATGTGCTTAATGGCTTTTCTGAGTCTGGCTGCGGGAATGCAATGCCTCACAGATACTTTCAGGTGTCTGATGATAATAAATCACTTCAGAAATGGCCTTAGGAAGGGAGTTTCAAATTAAGCTGCATCCATTAATGCTTGAGGTCTCTCCTGAGCATCACTCGATCTCCTTAATGTTCCTCAACCTAAATCATCTCATTAACGATGTATGAAAAATCTATTCAGCTCCTTGAAACCGTTCTCTTCCATTTGGTTTTTAATGGCTGGGGAGAATCTGGGCAATTGGTGACTGATGACAGAACTTCTCCCCAGAAATCCAGACTGCTTTCCAGCAATGTCCAGCTGCTGGAAGGCAGAACCTCCAGGAGGGAGCTGCAGGGATTCTCAGCACAGCACATCTGCACTACAGAACTTCTGCAGTGCACGCAGCTGGAGAGGGCAGGAACAGAGCCAGTGGCCACCAAACGAAATAATTGGAGAGTACACTTATTAGACAGCAATTTCTAAACACAAAAGCAATAAATAGAAAGTCCCCACTTCAAATAGGCTTCCCTCCAGCCACACGGAAAATTCCATCTGTGTTAATTTAAAAAGGTCGGTCGAGCCCTATCATAGAAAATTGCAGAAATTAGTGTGGACTCCCTCACAGACTGCTCTACTTAAGGTGTTTTGCCAGCAGGAGAGTGGGAATGTTTGCTGATGGCTTACCAAAAAAGTCCTGAAGCGTTGTAAACATCTTTAAAATAGAACACAAAGTTCAACCGATTTTCATAAGGTGAGCCACGCACCTTCAAAAGAGCAATGCCTTTTTAACAGAACACTGATGGGATCACCAGGTTGCTTTTTCCTATCGTGGCATCCCGAGAATTCATAGGCATGTCTGTGTGTATGTATCTATCTACATAAATATATATGTTTTTTAATTTTGACATTTCATGATCTGAGGAAAAAAGTGAGTCTGTGGTATGCCCGCTATGCTGTGTTTTTATTATGCAGGAATATTTCTTTGGTGGAAAATTTTTCAGAAAGCTAAATATTGGGGAAAGCATTACGGAATGTATTTGCCACGGCAAAGATAATAACCGGCGTTTTGAAACTGCTGACCAATACTTTGCATTTTAAATACGTTCTGCAGATTCATGAAGAAGAGGGAAACCAGTGAAAATAAATGGAGCTACATTTGATGACAGCTTTTTGTTGCTTCTTGACAGCACTGGCTTCCTAAACTCCTGTCTGACAAAACTGAAATTTGAATGCTTTTTCGCTCTTTATTGAATGACTTTCCCCAAACTTAGATCATAAAATCCTCTCTCAATTCCACCATTAAACGTGATGATCACTGGGTGAGATACTGGGCCTCCTTGCTGCACTGGCTTCAGCCTTCCAGTAAGAGATGATGAAATGGTAAATAGAAAAACAGATTGGATTTAAACCTGAACTCTGCGACTGCCACCTCAGGTAATTCTATCAATTCATTGTAATCTAACAGTACCTCGGATTCCCCAGTGTGAATTTAGGAGGAAAAGCATTTTCTTACATCACGTGAAGCGTTCAAGAGTTTTGCAAAGAGGCTTCTATGATGTATTTAGGGATTTCCTATATGAAAGCTTAAACAACTAAAATCCTGTCAGAACCCCTCAAAATGTTCCAGTCCAATAAAGTTCAAATGGGGAATAACACATTTGTTAAAACAGGCAAAAATTTTATATTAAGGGGATGACATGGGCAGGAGACCATACATACCTCAAAAGAAAATGAAGACAAAATTACCCAGCCAGTGTAAACCGTATTGGCGTGGTCAGTGTTTTTAAGATTTTAGAGACACTTGGAATGAAAGAGGGAAAAAAAGCACAGCCAAGTCTCAGGCATCACAGAGTCTGTGTACACTCCAGTAGGAAACTTGGGTTATGAGCAAATATTTTACTACAAATCAAATGCCTTCCAGGGATAAGCAGCTGGGAAGGTGGGAAGAAATTAATATCGGGAGCTTTAGAACTTCCCAGAACTACTCTCTAACTGCTTGATTGAAGGAATTAACTTCTATTTTATTAACTTTTTAATGCCCTTCTCCAGCCCAGGGTGCTCCTTCCACGGTGCTTCCCTCTCCCCCAGAAGGGCTGCCCTGGGGATGTTGCTCTTCGTGGGCTTTAAGTAGCAGCTGGCTGTGATTAAGTGGATTGGGAGGATCAGTGCTTGATTAACTTTCTGCTGCTATTGGTTTGCCCAGGTTCCTGAAAGGGAATTAATCTTCTGGTTCGGCAGAATGTTGGGCCTTAATGGATACCAGACATCTCCAGCCCACCCAGCATACAGCATGCCAGAGCCCTTGTTTTAGCACATTTGGGCTCACAGCTCCTATCCCACCACAGGTGAAAGTCCCGTGGGTACTGACGGGATTTTTTTCTGTTCTGTTTTTGGCCTTGTTATTTATATGCTTTCCTTCACTCGTCTGCCCAAATCTGCATCTTGCTTCCTGTTATCCAGCTGTTTTGTTTTTCTTCAGCGCGCAGGTAGATGGTTAATTTCTTAACCAGAAGAGATCTCTATTTGAAGCCAACTGAAGCAGAGCTTGTCTGTAACTGTTGTGCTATACGAAAATATTCTTTTATTAGTTACACTTGATATATATGCTTTCTTGAACAGGAGCCTCAGTGCAGAGCCACTTGGCTTAGTTCTTGGCCAGGCCTTTGGAAATTGAAGGGAAGGGTCTCCAGCAGGGACAGCGATGTAGAGGACCATGGCTTTGCTTAGCCAGCAGGACGGGAAACTTGCAGATCCTTTGCAAAAAGTTGAGCTCGCTGGCCAAAAGCAAAGTATAAATGCCCCCACGTGGACAAGACTTGGACAGATGTTATAATATTCTTTTCCTTTTTGAAACTGAGCAGCAAGAAGGTGTGGAGAAACAGAGCAAAAAGTAAATTAAAATCCTTATGTTAACAGGCATTGTAAAGTGAGAAAGAGGAACCCTGATAATATTAACATTTTGTTCTTCAGATAAACCCTACAACAATCTTAACAAATCAACATAAGTACCAAAAACTGTACAGAAGTAGTAGATTTCCCAAGGATGTTGTAATCTGAAATTTCTATTTAATTTAAACTGTAGAGTAAAAATAGCAATAACTGAGAAAAAAAAATCACAAGAGTAAGAATGGAAGCTTGGCTGCGCTTTGAACATTCTGAATAAAGCTGAAATGAAGTTCACAGGCATCTCCTAATTACATCACAATGTTTTATTCCACTTAGTTTTCATGAAAGACTCCTGATTTCTTTTTATTATTCTCAGTGGAAGTATAACATTGCTTAACAAGAAGAAAGGAAGGAAAAAAACTGAATCTCTTGATCTCTCTCACTCTGTGTTTGCTGGGATAGATCAATTGTGAGGTCTAAACTGGGTATGGAAATTCACTGCTTGCAGTATGGTTAAAAAGAAAGACCATGGATGATTTAACAATTTACATAACCTGAGAGATTCAGCTGCAAATTGAATGAATGGACTCCTTTGTTCCTCTAAACTGAAATCAAGAGCGAAGGAGAGGACAAAACAAAAGTTTCTTATATAATTGTCTCTGTGACTGGCATGATAGGAAGTTTTATGTCTGTTGGTGGAATTAGGAGTGGGACACATTAGAAAACACAAAGCACTGTCGGGGCAGTTAAGGGATTGTACACATTGACTGATGGAGAGTGACAGACCCAGCCCTTCTGCAGCAGCCTGTGCTACGCGCTGTGTTATTGTCTGCGTTGGATCTGGCATCAGAGTGGCTGCAGCTCTGGAACTCCTGAACTCATAAGAACATTGAGGGCCCTGTGAGTTTGAAACCAAGGCTTGGTCCTTTGGGTGTGTTTTTGGAGACTCGGGGTTCTCCTATTGCCAGAGACAGAATTTAATCTGTTGGATTAAATTATTTGCCAGCATGAGAGCCTCAACGACATTAACACTGTGCTCCCTCTGGCCTTGATACGAACAAATCTATGAATGTAGAAATTGTGGTCTTTCTTACATGGGCATTGACTCGGAGTGCAAGTTCCTAGAACAAAAGCCGGGCAAGCCCTTAGCTTGTTACAAACCACAGTCACCCGCTGGCCTCCAAATATTTACCAACCTGGGATGTCAGAGAGGCAGCTGCCTCTGCTTCACCTGCAGCCTGGATCAATAGTCTTTAATTTTTAAGGCCTGTTAATCCAGCACGTTTTCACCAGCCTGAAGTCACATCCAAATAAACAGCTGGAAATGAATGTGGGGAGGTAAAGGCTGTGCTCACCAGAGTTCAAACCTCTGGCAAACATCTTGCTGCAGCTCTGTATGCAAGAGCAACCGGTGGCATATGGTGCGTATCTCCTCTCCAAAGCTAGTTCAAGAGGAAAAAACAAACTTCACCTTCTGGAATGTAACCAGCAGATGAAAACAAATTAAACTCTTTTTGTTGTTGTTGTTGTTGCTGTATGTTTAAACCTGAAGTCTGTTTTAATGTCCTGCTTTACAGCTTTCTATGATAAATTCCTTGATTTGCCACCTTTCTTTGAGTAGAATCAGTCCAAGTCAGTAACCCTTCATCCATCACAGCGAGGCATGTTGCAGACACATTTCAATGTCTGGACGCTCTTTCTCTGCTTGCTGCCCCATTCAGTGCATCAAATACTTTGGAAACCATTTTGCTTTCCGGATGGGACATTCCTAGCATTATCAAATGATTGCTTCTAAAGTGCATAGCATAAGAGTATTTTTGGGGAGGGGGGGATGTTTTTTTCTTGCTTTGTGCTTTATGTTTTAGAGAATGGACATTTATTATGGAAAGAAAAAAGCTTAGTAAGGAAACATGGTTTAATATGTGCCATCAGATACGCCAGGTAGACACCCTTTGTTTCAGAGCAGATTTTCAGAGTAGCCTCCATTAATATTATCTCCATCCTATTCTGTGTGCTTATATTTTAAAGTATGAATTAATACTCCTAAATGACAGTGTCACCTATGCAACAGACCTCTGCACAATGGCTTCTTTGATTTAAAGAAAAAAAAGAAAAAAAAAAAAGAGCTTCTACATAGTATAAATGGTTTCTCTGTGATAACATTTGCAGTCCATCAGATCAACAAGTTGTCGTTGAGTGTTCCTTCTTCTACTTCAGAAGAGAGATGAATAGAGAATAAATCTGGCAGTAGGGAGAGAACATATTTCTCTGTAACATGCCTGGGCAGGCTGGCATCAGTAGGAATGGCTCTAGTTATGTGGGATTAACATTATAAACTGTTTTCCTTCCTAAACTCTGAAATGCAGAATGCTTTATTATGCAGAGACAGCTCAGTTAGGCTTCTTGGCTATTAACAAAACTGTAGTATTTAGTTCAGCTTGACTGCCATCTTAATTCTGGCATATCTACCAGGTCCATCTCATGTAGTCTAATTTATATCTCAGCATGGACGTTGCCTTTATGTAGTATTTGCTGCCACATCTGTTGGAATCAACCCACTGTAAAGTCAAAGACAGGATTTAGCCACATGCAGAAAACATGATGGAAGCACAGCCCAAGCCTTGAAATGAGATCCTTCAGATCTTCACCCTTCTCAACAAGACGAAGCAATGGATGTGTTGGAAGGTTTCTCAATATTCTCGTGTCAGAAATGTGTTGGATGCACTGCAGTGCTGAAGGAGAAGGGAGGAGTGGTCTTTAAAATGGTTATTAAAAAGCAGAATAAAATCAAGAATTTCTAAAAACTAAGCAAACAGAAAGGTTTGATCTTACAACAGAGATTTTATCTGTTCTGCTACAAAGTAAGAAAACAAGTAAGGAATGAGGGAAAAGACACCTTTTCTTATAAAGGCCAGGAAAAAGCTCAGATTTCAGTTCCTGGAAAATAAACCAAGTCTTGCATTTGTGATACAACTTGGCTAAATCACCTCTGTTAGAATCAAACATGCTATTTTCACCTTTCATCCCTTACATCACGTTTTCAGCCCAGTTTATGAGGAAATTATTATAGTTGAATGTGCGTCTGCATGCAGATGAATCCATTTGCTCACAGGTTGTTTTTTTGTTGTTGTTGTTTGTTTGTTTAATATTCTGCATGTTTTGGCAGTCTCAGAGATGTGATATTATGAAGGCCCTGTGAAAATGAACCAACAGCAGAGATGCCCGAATTCATGGCACCACTCAGATGGCGGGGAGAGCTCAACCCTACGGTTAGGCTCCAAACTCTTCACAGATGTAATTCTAGAACTGGTATAAGCAGAACTTCATGTTTTCCTATCTGTTAGAAACATAACCAGTCTTGAATTCCATTTATTTATTTGTTTTTTTAAATAAAAGCTATCAGTAGCACGTGAACATAGACATGCCTGTGAATACTGGTTCACTTACCCTATTATTCTTAAAAATACGACTTAGCAATGATGGCTTTTGTGCCACAGTCTGACCCTCAAAATCATCAAGTATTTTGAGGTCCTCTCTTAGGGTACATTTTTTTCTCATAAAAAATAATAAATGTCAATATCTGAACCACATTTAGGTATTTTATTTGATCTTTGGCCTGCCAACTAAAGCAATTATTTGTGTCTTTATATGAAGGCACTTCACCATTTAAAAATAAATATTTAAATACGATTTCACAGGAAAAAATATTCATGTGGTTAGATGAGATATGCTGAAAAAATTAAGGCTGGTCCTCAAAGGCATGTCATGGTGTTACACTTTCCTGTTCTTAATTTGGTTAATCCATCTTCAAACTAAAAAATTCAGATCAGAGGAAGAAAGAATCTGTTTTTAAAAGAGCTTTCATATTCGCAGCGGATTCTTAATTAAGTTTCTTTTAGCAAGTTATCATGAAAATTAAGTATGAAAAAACTATATAATTCATCAGCTTTTTTTGTAGATGATGTTGTAAAAAAAACGGTGTGTCTTCTGGGCATGGAACTCAAAACAACAACAAAAGGAATAAGAAATGAATTAATATGAGCAGGTGAATTTTTGTTTTATAGGGAATATTAATGAGTTTTACTTAAGTTACTATTGGAGGAGAAGAAGGCTGATAAGCATTTGTGTTCCACAAAGTGTTGATGGGAAGAGCTCACCCCTCCAGTCCAGTTTTCCCAATGAAATTGGGAAATTCCCTCCTGCATCAGGAAAACCAAACTCTGATGGCTGCCCTGATCACCTTTATTTCCATGGAGGAGAAAGATCTCGCTTGGAGTCAGATGTGGTTCTTTCAAACAGCCAAGGATCAGCTTTCAGAGCTGCGCTGCAGGGCTGTGAAAGGATCACCCATCTCTCTGCTTGCTATGAAAAAACAATATTTTCCCTCGGGCACAGTGAGGCAGCAAATCGCACATGACTGGATTTCTAAACGATATCCCTCTGCTCTACCTTATAATACCCTTCTCCCTCTCCCAATGAATTGCACATCCGTTATTTTACCACACAGTTTATTTGATCATTGGGGAAGATAAATGGCTTATGCTGATATATTAAACAAAGGGAAAATTAAAGTACTGGGAAGAGTAAACAATACAGTAAAGCACAATTTCCTTTCTGCTACAGGAGCAAAATGTTTTTTTTTTTTTCTTTTCTTTTTTTTTCGCAATCTATCAGCCCACATGTTCCAATTCTATCCGTGAGCACACATGTGATGTTCTCACCAAAGTCAGGGGGATTTCTGTGTGCTTGGGTGAATTTTGAGTTGAATGCAAGCAACGGAGAGCTTTCTGAATGAGATTGATCCAAAACTAGAATATATCAAGAAGCTTGGCATGTAGAGACTTTAAATTCCATTGCTTTTCTTTGTCTTCCTAGCTCTTTTAGATGAAGATAAGATTAAAAATGTTACTTCTGGTTGAAATTTGGGCTGTTCTAATAGAAGGTGGCAGAGTTTTGGCTGGATGAGAGCCCAGCATGACAGGAGCCCCTAAAGCTGTTGGCTTGTCCCTCCCAACAGCACTTCCCAGCAAGTAATGGGCTGCCTGCCCTGTGCACAAGGATATGTGCCATTGGGAGCCTCTTGCTTCTGCTCATATCCTGGTGGGAAGGCAGGGCCAAACCAGGGGAGATCAGGTGCAGGCAATGAATCTGAGTGACTGGAAGGGTTGGAGCCAACCCTTCCCAAGACTTACTTAAGGATTGGTCGTAGAGGTGAGATATCTTGCTGGATATCCCTATCTGCCTGATGTTTTCCAAAAGTGAGCAGCTTTTGTCTTTCATTTCTGCATCCATGGCTGCTGTATTTGGTTCTCACTTGCTGTAGCCAAAGACTTTGCCACCTTGCTATTATCACTGTACTTTCCATCACATTATAGTGATACAGCACTCCTTCCTGCAAAGGGATGAGGCAGTGATTTATTATTACTGGGTTATTTCTGATGTAGATTTTTCAGGAAGGCATAGGAGCTATGTGGAATGTTTGGGACAATGGGGACATGAAGGGTAGGAGAAGAACAATGGGATTTATCTCCTCTGAGGAGTGGGAGCATTTACATTGAGGAGAGGGGTTTAATTATTTGCAAAAACTGTGGTGAAGGTGAAGCTGTGATCCTCTTCCAGAGGCAGCAGCCTGTGCTGGGGCTGATCCATGCCCCAGCAGTGACCTCGGTCTCACTGAGCACTCCCAGCTCTCCAGGGTGAGGGAATTGGGATTTTGTGCTAACTGAGCCCTGACCTTCCCCTTGACAGAGATGGATGCCCTGCTCTGCTAATGGGCTGTGGCAGCTCTGTGCCGTAGCTTTGCACCTCAAGTGCTAACCTTGATCAGGCTCTCTTGACCACCCTCTTCTTCTAAGCTCAGGTTTTGTCTGCGATACCTGGGATACCTGCAGCTACTATACCACCCTCCTCATTTCTCCCAGACATCTTTTCCTTGGCAAAGGCTGCACCTGAACACATAGTTGCAAACAGAGAGAACATTTGGACAGGAGGTTGCATTCATTGCGCAGGTCTTGGGCTTTAATTGTTCACTCAGTTATAGCAGTGGTGTACCCAGGAAAGCTGATAGAAAGGACAGAAAATGTGCATAGCTTTGTGATTTATGTACATCTACAGAAAAAGAACATCAACAAAACAAACAAAAAAATCACATGCATATCAAATTAGTAAAGATGTATAAGGGGTGGAAATAACTAATGCTGCCAACGTCGATTTGTCGTAAGGCATTCACTAGATAAAAGGAGTGAGTGGGTTTCTGCATCTGTGATTGTTTGGCACTCAGAAGAGAACAGCAATCTGTAGGCAGGTCCTGAACAAACCTCAGAGGAGAACCCACTGCTGTGTCACAGCTCTCTGTGCTTCACAGCTCCGCTTTCCCAATAGGTTAATGCAATTTTTGAAGGGTCTGAGAGCCTTTGGGAAATACGGCTGCTGCAGGCATGGAAATGTGAGTGCTTTCTGGAGAAGCACTGGCCTTTGCCTTTGGGGCAGTGGGAAGGGAGGTGTGGGTCACCCCAGCAAGTGGTCTCTGTGGTTTGGAAACCTCTTCTGGTTGTGGGGCTGCAGCACACCCTGGGATATACTGAGAGCTATAGGAAGGGTGAGTTGTTAGAGATGCAAATGGCTCCATTAAGACTAATATAAAGTAAAATTTTAAAGAAAACATTCTCCCGGACAATCAAGAGGAATGTTGGGGACCCTTTTCTTGGATTACAGTGGCTGACTTCAGTCCCTCCAGGATGCTGTTCTAATTTAACAAGGCATGAATTTAAATATATTAAGAGCTAAACAAAACACAGAGAATCGGAGAGGTGAAAAGTCACTGCCCCTCCTTGTCCCGCTGTCTTCTTTTTGTTGGCTGCTGGGCTGGGAGACACAAAATAAAACGGAGCAACATAACCTGTCTGAGTTTTATTCAAATCAGCCAATTAAAACATCAAGTTGAAATGTCAACGAACATGTTATGGCCACTCAGGAATTAAAGCAGGAAAGCATCTGTCTGTCTTCACCACAAAGAATTGAAGATTTTTAATCCCACTTCTGCGAAAACTATGACATTAGATTACAGCCATGAAAAACACCTTCTGCAATGTGCCCTGACTGGCTGCCTGTCATCAGCTGTTGCTCTTTCACAAAATTAGATTGAGTTAAACACCCTCCTTATCCTCCTCTTTTTTTTTTTTTTCTTCCTTAGGAACTATTTATATTGCAGTGTTCTTTTCTCAAAGGTGTGCAATATACCTTTTGACGCTTACAAAACTTCAAGTTATTTAGTTCATTTTCATCTTTGCTTTCAGCCCAAGTACTGATTTGAATCATAGGAAGACTCATTTTGTCATAAAAAAAAAACAACAGCCAGATTGATGCTCCTCTGTCTTTAAATTTTGTTCTGGATATAATCTTGAGGATCTAGAGCTGAAATTTTAAGGAACTCTTTCATTTAAGTATGATACAAACTGATGTCATTATGCCACATCCACATTTTCTGAAGTTACTGCTTTCTGATAGGAACTTGAGGTCAGGAGACCCACACGTATTTTGTTTTTCCTTGACAATATTTCAACTGATAATTAGCTACGCAGGCTCCTCTGGCCATCTCCTGTTATCTACATACACAAAATTATTCCAAAAAAGGCTTTGTCAGAGTTGACCTGTTTCCACAAAAACGTGTGCTTTCAACACACCACCATCTTTCTTTTTAATGAAAGTACGTTGTGTCAAAGAATTCTCACTCGTGAGGTTCCAAATATTAGGTTGAGAGCTAGAGAAGTGCTTAAGGTAGGTAGAGCCATGAGGCTATTTATTATTATTATTTAATTTGAAGTGCACTACCTACATAGATGTCATTTTCCAGACAAACATAATCCACGTTTGCTCTTGCCACTAGTGGCAATCCAAAGGGCTCCATTAGGAGTGTATCCTATAGATGCGTGCAAGTGGAAACCACCTTTCCGACGTTCAAGGCACTAAAAAACTCCCACAAAAACAAGCAAAGAAAAACCTCTCCATAATCCACATATTCACTGTGCAAATGTATGTTTCCAGTTGCAGTAATTGGCAGGGTAGCTTTTCCTAAGTTATGTGCAGGGCAGCTTGTGTCTCTGTAAGTAATATTCTTGTCTCTAGGCCAGATCAGGATCACAGATAACATTTTGGAACTGCTCCTGGTACGCTGTATTTGATATTTAGGTAAAGCTTGCCTGAGAAAAGGCATTTTTATCTTCAATTCTTATTACTCCACAGACATTAATGCTCAGCTGGTAGCAGGGATGCCTCTGGTCTTTAACAATATTTGGGCTCGTGTCCAACAATGACATGAATGCACAAGCTGCCGGGCTTGGGTATATGCAGTCCTGGCTCAAGCAGCTTTCAGAAGGAAGCAAGAAAAGGCACAGGCACAGCCACTGTGAATGTTCCTTCTGCGAAAGCGGAAAAACACCGCGACAGAAGGACATGATGAGGTGGGATGGGTAGGCTGCAAAGTGATGGAAACTCATTGGATGTGGCTGCTATTGGGTTTCTTTTTTAATTCTTCTCTTTCCCTTTCCTTCTTTAGCTGAAAATGAAGACATTCTTGGGGTTGGATGTCTAGACAGAACAGATTTCAGTTCTCAGCTTGACCAAGTACTGCTCAGTTATGGCAACATGAGGTGAGCACATAATAGCTGTACAGCTCAAAGTGACAGCAAGCACAACGGGTGCCTGCTCTGTCCTGCTTTTTGCCTTGCCATAAATACTGCACTATGAAAGAAGTGGCAGAGAAGTGGCCTCTGCCCAGTTATCAGTGTTGAAATGTGGGCTGCAAAATACTGAGTTGCATCACATAAAATTGTGATCCACGAGTACCCTCTCCTGCTATCAAATGCACCACTAATTACAGACATGATTGTACAGTGATGGAAAATCATTGCAAGAGTGCTCAGAATCCTGATTCTCCCTCCCTACCATACCAGCCTGTGACTTTCTTTTGATTCTCTGTTTATACCAAAAGAGGCAGCAAACATGACCTGCAAATATATTCTTAATTTGAGAAGAATGCTAGGAACATTTTGAAAGACATAAAGAAGGTATTCCTGAAAGACTTGTATAGTCAGCATGGAAAGAGGAGCGATGTCTAGACCAAAACCCAAAGTTTCATGCAACTTCCAAATTAGACAAGTAAAACCAGGTATTTTCTGATTTTTCAGAGAGATTGAGTTACGAGCAAGAACGGATGAAATCCAGGGCGTTCCCTGCAAGCCAGAATTTCCTGTACAAACACTATTGACCATATTTTTGGAGAAGCGTGTAAAAACTGTTGATGTCCACAGTAATTATAGTGTGTCAGAAAAATTAACATTTGCAATTCCCCATATCCTGAGTGAGAAAGCAGCAGTAATCATATGGACTGAAGTACAGTTAAAATAAACACAGGCCATCCAAGAGGAAACTGTTCCTTCTGCTAAGTTTGAGTTTTCTGAAATTAATAGCTATCTGGATTTTAAGTCTCACCTAATTTATGTTCAAAAAGGTGTATGTATGACATTACTGTTGCTTCCAGGCCTGTGAGTTTGGCTTTGCCATGAAGAGGCTGTGGTGATAATGGAGTTTCGCACAGCTGCTCTGTTCTCATTTGAAGGCTTAGACTCAGAATGTAGATCACACTTAATGGCTGAGTGGAAATCATGGCTTGATTTGCATTTTCTGTTTGTTTTGTTTTGCTGAAGAGACAATACATGGGGCTGAACTGAGGAGAAGGAAGGAAGTACTGGGGCATTTCACTTGTATCCAGCATCTATTTCACTGAGAACTCTTTGCCTATGAAGGTTTGAGCAAATGCAAGAGAGTAACTCACACTAAAACCAATCCAGGAATACAAGCTGAAGTCATTACATACATTTTAAATAATTTGCACGGCACATATCCATTTTACTAAGACTGCTCCTCTACAAGAGGCTTATTTCCTCTATTAAATTACTTTGTGCACCTTAGTTATAACGAGACCAAATCCTGCTCCAGTCATGTCCCAGCAAGCAAATTGACGTGGGAACAAGTAAAGCCTGAAAAGTTTGAAGTGCTGTTTCAGTTTTGGCTGAGCATCCAAAAGCTGTGTGTCCTAAACTGCTTCATCCCCTGAGGTCTGACAGACCGATCCCTTTCCTGCCAACAGTCTCCTTCAGAAAGGAACAACACCCACTTGGATGGGTGGGTGCCCAACTCATTTCAGAAAAGTGATGAAGCCAAGGAGCAAGACGACATTTTTTGTATAACATAGCTGATCAGGTACCTCTTTGCGCTGTCTCATGCAGGTAGCTGGGAAAATTCCCCACAGTGCCCATCCTGCCCCATGTCTGAGTCGTTGGAGGCACCACTGTGCATTACTGTACATGAATCTAATCTAGGGGGAGACACTGGAATGACAAATGGCACCAGCCAACGTTTCACCGAAGTTCATGGCAGATTGAGTCGGCTGTTTTAGGGATCTGGCTTCTACACTGATGAGGAGGAAACAAATTGGAAACATGCAGCCACACAGTAGATGTATGCATGTGACGTAGCTGGGTTTTGTTTTGGTTTGTTTTTTTTCATAGCACTTCTTCCAAGCTGCAGTGTTGTTTATTTACTTTATGTCCTTTGAAACACTTCTGAATGCTCTATCGTCATCAAGGAGCTCTGACTACAGTCTGAAGAAACAGTATGAAGTCTTCTATAGGGAACTTGAGGAAATGAATAGCAACCTTAATGAAACACAACAGTTGCCCAAGGCTCTGCATTGGAATCTCCTCCCCAAGGCTATGGAAAAACAAGGCAGGATGCAGACTTCTCCATCCCAAAGCTCCTGGTTGGTATGACCTCAAGGTTTCTGAAATTCGGGTGAAAAAGCTGTGATTTTCCCAGCAGAGGGCACTGCATTAACACACTAAGCTGCTTGCCCTGGCATTGGGGCTGGAATGAAGGGTGGTCAGTTCGGTTCTCTTGGTCTGGGGTCTCTTGGTCTGGGGATGCAGGACCCCAATATCTCATCCTAGGCAGAGCTCGCAGTGTGAAAACACTCTGGATAAGGAAGCTGTTACTGCTACTGTTGTGTAACAAGCCTTGAGAAGGAAGCATCTGATAAGCTGGCATTTCAGAGGCCCAAAATGACTCCACTCATTTTAGTTGGGAGTTTCTAAAAAGTTTGACAAAATATGGAATATTTCATGGAACTTAAATCTGCAAAGCTAGCTTTTTGCTCTGTTGATTTCTGTACCGAGTTTTACCAATTAAAGTTCTGACCCAGAAAAGTTAAATTTCTCTGAGATGTGTTCTCCATCGATCGTATTTCTCACCAAAAATTATTCAGGACAGTTTTAGATTATGTACAGCAATTTCATTTTCTGTTTCTACCCAGAAAAGGAATTCCACAGTACAAATATCCCAGAGAACAGATTAGTTATTGTTCAAAAACATCGTCGTTAATAGCATTACCAGAGTGGCCCATGAAATCAGTCATTTGCGAGAAAGATGGGCTGATGTTTCTCCCCAGACTGGCAGTTGAGAGGTGTGCTGGACAGGACTGTTGCATGGCAATAAATTCATGTACAGGAACAGAAGAAAACCAGGCTGTGAATAAGGAGGCAGGAGAGTTTGTTCTGCTGGCTCTGCTGTCGAGATGCCCTTTAGCAAGTTTCTTCCTATTTTATGAGCTTCCACTAAAGCATCATCTATCCTGGGGTGGTTTTCTATCTGACTTGGGTCAGTTGAAAAGTTTCATCCAGGTTTCCCACCAGGAAATTCCCTCAGGTGTTAACCAGAACGATTCACAGGCACATACTGAGCTTGGTGCATGATTTGTGGCAAATCTTATTGCTATCGCTTCTGTTTTATTGATGTGGAGCTTGAAATGATAGAGGCGGAATTCTGTCAAAATAAAATGCTTGCTCTTGTCACGCTGAAAAACGGCCATAAATTTAAAATAAATATTTCTTCAATACTTGAGCTCACAAATAACAGTGATGTTTACGTTTTTCATCTGAACGCAGTATTAAAATCAAGTTGTGAGCACCCTGAGTCTCTTCTGGAAAAAAATGTCTGTATTTACACCAATGTCCTGCTTTAAATTTCTTCAAATATTAGATCTCTTCCCCAGTAGTCTGGTTTTACAATAGGATTTGGAGTACTGCTGAGGTTTTCAGGGTGCTACCCCAACAGAAGTAATAAATAAAATGATAATAAAGAAATTTTATTTTGAGGGAATTGGGACCACAACTTCCTGAAAATTACTAGACCAGATAATGTCTTTTTCCCCTCTCTCCCTTTATGGCAGGCACTTGTTCTAAAAAAGTTACACAACTTTCTCAAAAAATGGACTTTTAAAATCCATCATTTAATGCAATTTTGGAAAACTAGTGCCTATGCCATTTCCTTTCCTTCCTTCCTCTACCTCTCTTTTTCTTTCTTACATCCACCCCTGCATTTTAAATTAGTTACAAGAAATAAAGAAAAAGGAGGTTTACGGGATTCCAATCATTTCAGTGTGACAGGGTGAAGCTGGATCTTTTTTGTGTGTGTATGAGTCTAAATGAGGCTTTAGAAAATGATATGGTATCCCCTAAATGGATCTGCTATGGTCAGAGAGCATTAGGCACTGGAGGAAGATTCCTGCGGGACAGCTGAGACCAGACATCTGAATCCCAGAGGACGGAGATGGCTATTTACTTTTCTGCATGGAGAATTAATATATGTCTCCATGTTTGACCAGCGGCCCTGAACCAGCGAACATAAAGGAAACAGAAAGAGTGGGGGGGAAAGAAAACTGTGTATGTGTTTTTCCCTTTTCCTTTGGTTCAGATTCATTTTCTCGTTTGGTATTTGCACATTATTCTTTTCTTTCTCCCTATAGGGTTGTTTTTTTCCTGACTTTGAGGCAATTCATCTGTCCTAAGGAGATACCTAAAGATAATGAAGAGGCACATAATTTAGTAATCTTGACCATCTTTTACTTGGAAGATTAATTTGGGCCTTAAAGTGTCAAGGTTGGTTAAGACGAGTCATCAGCCACAAAAAGCCATAGCCAGAGGTAGAGACAGGAAACTGGGCCGGTGCAAACGGCACAAAATAAATGAGTCATGGAGTCATTTCGCTATCTGCAAAATGATAGCCTAATGATTATTAAACCAGAAATCCTCCCTGATTCATCCAGGCTAAGCTCAGAGTTCTGACATTCTCCTTTCATTTTCTTTCCTTGCCCAACAGCACGCGGCGATCCCACACTCCTCATCTGCGCCGCTGTTGTTGCACTGAGATTTGGAGTCTTTGCTCCCTTTTGCACAGTGTGCACAGACCTCACGTCCGTTGCCTCCTTCACGCAGTGACATGGAGGTGGGAGGGTTGCAAAGGAGTTAAAAAACTGGAACTCCGATAATGAACTGCAGCCCTGAGCAGCAGCACTCCCTCCTCCCAGTTCCACCCTACGCATTGCTTGCGGTTTCTGTTCGGTAGCACTGAGCTGGAGTAGATATGGGTAAGGATCCACTCCACATTATTCGCTACGAAAGAGAAGCTGAAAAAAAAACCCCGAGCTTCCAGAAATGGTCATTGTTAAAAAAATAGTCCTTAATCTTTACTTTTCAGCACTTTCTGCCCTAAATTCACCTCCAGTTTTGCAGCACTGAGCTGTCTGCTTGGAGCTGGGTTCGGTGCTGCATCATGCAGCAAAGTTAGCAGGCAGTCCCACTGCACACAAACAGCTCCCAACCCAGCAGATTAATTATGCCAAATTGAAAAAGAAGTTTATATTTTAAGAACGGGATGGAAAATGAGAAGCATTATCGAGAGCAACGCACCTCTTATTTCTGTAAGAGGGCATTTATATTGGGTGGGTGTGTGGGACTGGACAGAGGACACAAAAGCATGGAAATGCAGAATTTATGGGGTAGAAAATGGATCTGCAGTCTGACTTTTCTTCCCTCATGGTGATCTCTCTTCTCAGTTCAGTCCGGATTCGCTGTTGGCTTTCATGCTGTATGTGAAATAACAGGAATGTAAACTCTGTGCGTCGTTTAAAGACGATAAAGCAATTACACACCACTCAAACCGTAGGTGTATTGTTTCTGTTATGTGGTACATGATATGCATCTAAAACCCCCTGAATTCATCTAGTCTTCTCTGAGATTTTCCTACTTTATCTGTAAGCGAAGACAAGGCTCCAGCCTAATCCCATTTTATTGTCATCACTCGTATCCTTTGTCATAACCTGTGTGTACGTATGCGTGTGAGTATGGCACAAACCTGGAACCAGCGACAGCCTGTGCTCCTTCCCAACTCTGTGTGCCCCGAGCCAAGTTGCAACTGGAAATATCCCGAACGTTAACGCTTTCGTGTGGCCGATATTCTGCGCCCGCAGCATTTAACAGGGGGGATTTTTTTTTCCGGGAGTTTGCCCAGCCTTAGACAAACAGCACCGTTCTCCGAGCGAGGACGGTTGGAGGTGTTAGTGGCTGCTTTATTGGCAGATGGAGTGCTTACCAGCAGCCCTTCTGCCCCCGGACCTCACAGCTGCAGCGTCCCCTGCAAACATGAGGTGCTGGAGTTCTCAGTGGGGAGTGCAGGAGCACACGCTGTCTCCCAGGAGCCCGTTCTGGATTTGGCATCTCGTCTGGAGCTCATACTTCTTGCACCCTGGGTGTAATGAAGTTGGCTGTTGGGGATGGTCGAGCCTTCCTCCTCGTGCAGCAAAACCTCGTGCAGCAATGGCCTGGGGGAGAGGCTGTGTTTTACTGAATTAGGTGTTTTTTTGCAAATTAAGCTGGAAAGTTGAGAAGAGAAATGGAGTGTTTCTGAACAAGGTGTCAGGATAAAACATGTGGTTTCTTTCCATTGTTTATTTGGATTTTCCTTTTCAAATTGAGCTCGGACCAGGCTATGCTTCTGGGGAACTGGGGGATGTTCCGTTTTCTGCTTCTTGGTTTTTGACTGTGGGTATATCTCCCTTCCCTCTTACATCCTTTCAAAATGAAGGTCTAAATTCTAGACGCTAGGAATGGGAAAAGTGAGAAAGCATTAAAAAAAAAAAAAATCCCTTTTTTCAAATTCTCAGTGTTTGTGAACTAAAAAAAATCTTTGAAATTTTATTTATCTTTTTATTATTATTATTTATCTTTATTTATTTAATTATTCAGAAAAAAAAAAAAGAGAGGTGAAGAAATATCTCTAACATATTTTGCCACTTTCTTGACTTTTTTCTGTCTTTCCAATACAGAAAAGGAAGAGCAGGCACACAGCAGAGGGAAGAGCCAGAAACAAGGGAAAAAGTTATGCGATTAAAAATCAAAGCACTTAAAATGAAACATGGGCTTTTATTTTTATATTTTTAAACATAGGAATAATGTGACATCTTAAGCTGAACATGTTTTTCTTTTTCAGTCTGACATTTCAAAATGAAACACAGGTTTTCATTTCAAGGTATTATTTCATATCCACGCACACATGAAATCAAAACGTATTTTGAAATGGAAGCACCACAGGGGAATGATATTTTCAATTGGAAATTTTTATTCCTGCCCCCACCCCAATAAATAAATAAGTGGGGTTTCCAGGAAACCCTAAAGCTCAGAAAAGAGAGTGAAACGTAATGAAAATGGAGGGTTGTTGGCTGTATTGAGCATCAAGACCTGCTGAAAAATATGTGCAATAATATGGATTATTTCTGGCACATTAATTCATCTGTCAAGAAAGTATCTGCTCAGAAACATTTGGGCATAATTTGCTGATGGCAAATAAAAGATTTGTTATTATTTAGGTTTTAACGGTTCCCCAAGCCACGGAGCTTGGCTCATATCAGTTAACTTTTTCTATACACAATATTTTGGAGATTATTGGTTACAGAAACAGAGCAGCGAGAGAACAATGCTTCTGCCATTAAGAAATGGTGCAGGCAGTTGGAAAAGCCCTTTGCCTACCAAACACTCACCTGGGATGGGGCAAACCGCTGCGGTCAATGGCCAGCAGCATCAACACGCAGCACATCTGAGCTCATTTTAAAGCAGTGTGGGTCAAGCTGGTGCATGACCCCCAAGAACCCATTGGGTATGGATGGGGTGGCTGCAGCCCACTATGTAAGAACTGCTTCTGGGGGCTGCTTTGCTGACCCAAACCTTGGGCTCTTGCCTTCAGGCTGAGTCACTGAGCTGCCCCGAATGACAGAGCAGCACCATTTAAAGGGCTGTGATGGTTCACGGCCCCACCAGGCAGACCCTCACTGGAAGGTCAGCAGATGTGGGCTGTGTTTACAGGAGACATGTGGAAGCTGCTCCTGGGTGGGAAGCTGCACAGCTGTCCTCGGGGCAAAGCTAAATACACAAAGCCTCGCTCTGCGGTTAAAGGCGAGCCACCTAAGAAGAGATGTCATGTTTGCTGCAGAAGAATGCAGATGAAATGCTGGGTGAGATGATATTACACCACGGCCTGCAACTCGCAGCTTGGCTGGATATCCATCTGCATTGACCTGAGAGCTTGATCCATCTTGCAATCTGCAAAGCGCTTTCAGCTCTTTGTCCGTGGAAACTGCTGCATGAGCTCAGTCGAGATGCCTTCATTTTTCTTTTCTAAAGCAGCACACAGCTCCATTACGCTCTGTGTAAATCACTCACAGTAAATGTACGAGGCTGCAGAGTAATTTGGGGTTTTCAAGACTTTTCCATGAGTTATCCACAATCAGAGGCAGTTGGCTACAAACAGAAGAGATGGAGTGTCCGTGCACAGGGAGGAAAATTGTGCCTTCTGTTTCTCTTTTTGGTATATAAACCACATGCTGCATAGTTGGGTTGGAAATGAAATAGGGTTGTAGTTCTCCAGCTGCACAGACTGTACTTTTTAGCGTTCTGTTACGTAAAGAGCATGCAAATATATTAGCAAGAAAAAGCTGAATTTGCCCATAAAAGCATGTGATTAATGCAGTGCTGAAAGCTCGTTTAAAGGACTGTACATTGCAGCTCACTTGAGAAACAGAAAGAAGAACAAGAACACAAAAAGTGAGCTGACTGTTCTGGGTATGAACGAATTCAGTGTGGCTGTAGAGGGCACTAAAGATCTTTAGGATTCCTTGGAAAGAAGAGAAAACTGCAAGTTGCTTTTTACACTTCATGCTTAAAAAAAAATTAACCCTCTTTAGGAGCAAGCGGGACCACATCAGGCTCCAATATTACAACTTCTCCCCTTTTAACCACTAATAGCAGGTTGAACTCACTTCTGTTTTGATTTGGGGTTTCTTTCTTCCATTTCTAAGAAATGGTGAGTTTTGTGGAGCCTGAATCGCACCGAATTCAGCAAGGTTCAGCACAGGCAAATCTCGTACCTTCACATACTGCCTGACCAGCAGAGAAATGACTGTTCTTCAGTCAGGTGGCCCTGGTTGAAGTGGGACTGCAGATCTGCTCACTTGAATGTGAATCCTAAACAGCGTTTTGTGTGTCAAAGACTTGGGGTGTTTCACTTGTTTAGCTCTGCACGTCGCCAACATTTCTGGCTCTGCCTCACATAAGGCGAGTCTTTTCTTGTGTTTTCTGCTAGCAGAAATTGGAAATCTCACAAGAAATCCTGGTCTGATGAGATTCCCATCCCGATACACAACTTTGGAGTGAAACTACAGATAAAATGCTGAGTTTCAATACTCTGTATGCGACAGGTCGTATTCCTCAGGAAATAAAGATGCAAAATGCTGTTGTAGTCTGAGATATGTTTTCAGATTACAGGATTCGAGTTCAGTGTTGAAGGCAAAGCTTGTATCTTAAATTGCCACAAGATATCTTTTAAGGTTCATTTCCAAGGATGCCCAGCATGTACTATGTGCAGCTCTGCAGCTGATGCTCAGCCGGAGCCCAGGCTCCTTTGCTCAAATCTGCACAATCATCGAGATTTTCCTGGGTATTCTGTCAGCTCTGCCTCAGACCCACATTAGAAAATGTAGCCTGACTAAGAAGTCTGTCTACTGCCTAATTACACTGCCACAGCTATGACGGCGTAGGTTTCTCTGCAGTTTCTACTCTGGAATCAGCATGTCTAATAATAACATGGTAATGACACTGCTGTGATCTCGCTGGTACCTCGCCCCATGTACTCAAGCCTTACATGCATGCCCCAAAAAAATCCCACGTGGTGAGAAGTTATCCTGAGGGGCCCTTGAGATCACACTCAGCAAAGCCCTGTATCAGCTTTGAGATATAAATGAAAATCGTTGGATTTCTATCAGTTGACAGCAAGGACACGCACAACCAGCACAGTTCCTTTCTAGGGCTCTGAGGACATTTCATTCCTGAGAGCTGTCCCTTCCATTTCAGCAATGAATTGGTGGAGGAGCTGAAGACGCCCAGATACTTCTTGCAAATTGTCTTAATTGAACCACTGGAGGTCCTGTGAGTGACCCATCACCCTGTATTCCATTTGTAGACAGAGCCAACCAAGTGGGTGGGACACAGCATGGGACAGGAGGGCTTCCACAAACAGCTTGGTGGGGGGCCTGCTGTCCACAGGAGCCTCCATCAGCCCTATGCACACCAGTACCCATCGCCCCATGCAAAGCTCCTGGCCCATATTTAAGGCATGGGTACTGACAATGTTTGTTCCTCTACAAACGACATCAGACAAGCTCTGATTTTCAACGTTAAACCATCAAGAGGGGTTCGCCAGCCCTACTTGGCCAGACGGGTCCTGCTGGATTTTTTCCTTTCCATCCCTGGCTGGGTGCCCACACTCTTTTGGCATGAATAACTGCACATTCAAACGAAGCATTTGGTTTCCACAAACACATGTGCATGTGACCTTCAAATTCACTTCCACAAACATTTGTGTCACTGTAGGTTAATGGGTGCGTGAACAGTACTAGATGGAAAGAGCTTACTGTGAAATTACTGGTAGAGAAGCAGCCTTTTGCACTTGAAAAGCAAGAGAATTATATGGGAAGCTCCTTGACTCAGATACAGCAAATTCATGGGGAAGCCAGACATTTCAGTGCTAATGGCAATCTGCCAGTAGGACGAGGTAATTTCACATCCACTTCTAGTTACAAAAAGGTGCTAGTGACAAGACCAGGATGGTTGTATCTGGATTTACACTAAAAGACAAACATTTTTTCAGTGTTTGGAAAAGGAAAATAAAACCTATTTCAAACACAAAAACAGAATTAAAAAAAAAAAAAAACAAAACCTAGATCTTGAATCCAAGCTCTCTTTGGGAACCACAGATACTCTAAGCTAACAGAAAAATGATGTAGCTTAACTTATAAAAATAGTAAAACAGGAAAAAAAAGTACCACATGTTCCTCATGGATTGTGAGCCAGACAATTGTTATTACGTTTAAATCATGCTCTGACATAATGCTATAGAAAACCCTGGAACAAATGGAGCCCACAATGCCGAACGGCGCTCTGCAGACAGCAGTACGCAGTCAGAGCTGAGCGTTGTGTCTGCTCAAAGACACTCCGATGGCCTCTTTTACAAAGGAAAACAGAAATATTCAGCCTACCTCATCATTCTCAGTAACCAACCTGTATTGCATGAGTGCAAACGAGCTTAAAGTACGAGCCATCCCGGCTGATAGAGCCGGACTCAGCTGTTAGTCATCAGCCACCGCACAGCCCGGTGCCGGCCGTGCCGAGGGCGATGCCAGAGCCCAGACAGCCATGGAATACTAATGGGCAGCTGTGGAGCTCTCTGTTTATTTTTTCTTTTGAAATAGCCATGCAAATAAGACACTGGCACAGAGCGTCAGTGCCCCTGGAGCTTATATATGATACACGAGATTCATTGCTTTCTTTTACTTTTTCTTTCTTTTACTTTTCTTTCTTTTACTTTTCTTTCTTTTACTTTTCTTTCTTTTACCTT